>JARFYF010000053.1:15312259-15323517 GCA_030265395.1 Rhina ancylostomus | reverse complement strand
ATTTAAAATTTAAGCGACCCATCCATTAAATTGTTTGAAAATGACAATTAGAATTTCTATAGTAAGTGCAGTAGAAAATCTCAGTTAATATAAACCAGTTATATAGAAATTGTTGGGGGTCTCAAATTCATAGTTTAAATGATTCAAATACTCTACAGATTATTTTCTTTACATTGATTGAATGGGTTTGTAAAATATTAAAATAATTTCGGTAGTAATTTCCTGCACACAAAAACTGGAATCTGGATTTCGTCAAATTGATTTACTTGTCTGCTCCTTATGAGCCCTGGCATTATTTGTCTGTTTCGCCTATGACTTAGTGCTGGCACTCAACACAGACGTAAGGATGTTGGTTCAAGTCCCACTCCAGGGACTTGTGCAGAAAATCTAAACTGACTCCTTAGGGTAGTTCAGAGGGAGACCTTCAATGCTATTTTTGGCATTAAATCGGAACACCCAGTTTCCCTCCAAGGTGGATGTTAAACATCCACAGTGCTAATGTGAAGATCCCTAGTGTCAGAGCAAATATCTGTCCCTCTTCCAAAATCACTAAAACTGACTCTTTGGTCATTAATGCCCAATCTCTGCCAAGTTGCTGTATCCAAACAGTGCAACAGTGGAAGTATTAGCTGTTAAATGCTTTTTGACATCCTGCGTCTTGTGAAGGTGCTATGTAAATGCACATCCTTCTTACACTCAATGGGAACATATTTTTTCAATTTCTATCAACATCAATACTGGTCAGTGGCACTCAGATTCTCACAGCTAAATGTGTCCTGGATTCAACACAGCCATGCAATAGGTTCCACAGCAGCTGAGTGTCAGATGCCAGTTGCACCCACCACAGTGCAGTCCAGTGGTGGTGTCTGTACATCACACTGACGATCCCCCTCCTTGATCCAGTGCCAACTAATCTGGCATTCCTTCTTCCTTTGAATGGGAATTCTTGACCCAGCAATCACTTTACCTTTTTACAATTTACATTAGTTTAATAGTTTTAACTACCTGCTTTTTTACTCCTTTAAATTAATATTTTTTTCTTCGTTTAATTACTCAAAACAATTTTATTAGTTTTAAGTGGCTCCATGTATCAGGTAGTTTTAAAAACTCTTCCAAAACCTTAGATTCTGACAGAAGGTGAGGCTCTGCTCAGACCTTGCGAGACGTTGTGGCTGGAGTCATACACTTGTAGCAGGTTTGTAGTCATGGCGAGAGCAGGTTGGTAAGTCTGATGAGGGCTGAGTTTTACGATTTTGTCCATTAAACCTGCTTACTTCATGACTGCAACCAGTTTTGTCCACCATGCAAAGTGTGTTACTATGTCCGGTTTTAAAATCCTTCAGATACCTCACACATCTGTCATTCTAATTGTGAGGAGCTTGTTAAACAAGATTGATGGATTAACTTTTAATTTTACATCTGTGCTGCATTTCAAAAAATATAGCTCATGGTAACTAATCAAATAAAAATCTCTGACAAACATAGTATGTTAGACCTGTCACCTTATAGCATATAGTATTTTAATTGGATATAATGGTAAAAAGTATTCTTAAATTTTCAAATTGGAAATAAGTCAGATTTCTTCCTCAAGAAAAGTGAGTCTGCATATCAAGACTTTATCTATTTTTGTATGTATTTACACCTGTCCTCTATTATGATAAGAGTGTAGACATTAGGAAACAGGAAATATGGACATCAAGAAACAGACTGCCTATGTTAAAACTACACTATTTCAATAAATTCTGTTACCTCACTCACTGTACTTCAGTCACAAATTTAATATGATTCCTTTCTCCAACCTGCAAAATTTTCAAGCAAGATCCTTGTTCCCACATTACAAATTTCATCTCCACCCCCGCCACCCTTTTTGTCAGCAGTATTCAGGACAAATACATCCCCCTCACAGTGTCAATGCCATGGTCTCCTTCCCCTTTCCAACTCAGCATTCTTTCTCTCTTTTACTCCCTACCCCATTCATTCCACCCTCATGTCATTTGGACAAAGACAGAAAGACTCTGGGACTACTCAATGCAGAGAACTCTGTAAACATTAACTTAGGAACGTGAATGCCTTGAAAGAAAGGGAAAAGCACCAAAACACATGAACAATACAACTTACTTAAAAGTTGCAAACAGAACAATTCCTTTTCCCTGAAGGTTTTACCCTTTTGAAAAAAAGCAGAGAACACATTATTTCTATGTAAAAGAGAGGAGATTACTTGGTCCATTGGATCTATTCCTTAGAGATTAAGTCTACTGAGAGCATTTCAACTTTGCCCAAAATGCATTGTCAGTCAGAATTGCCTACATGGTTGCTTCCTGGTTTCTGTTCTTTCAAGGCTGTTCAACAGACTGAAAAGGACTTCACTGGCTGGCCATCATTCTGATCTGCAATGGCTTACTGCTCAGATCATCACTGAATAAATTACAGTAGCATCTTCTTTAAGTCCGGCAGGGGGGTGGGACCCGAAGTGGCAGTCAAACGGATGAGAAAGTTGAAATAAGTAGAGTTTAGAACGAACAAGTCCAATAGGCAGGCCAGGGAAGGACAGGGCAGCACAGTCACTTAGGGGTTAGTGTAACACTATTACAGCGACAGCAATCGGGGATCAATTCCTGCCGCTGACCATAACGAGTTTGTACATTCTCCCCAAGACCGTGTGGGTTTCCTCCAGGTGCTCCAGTTTCCTCCCATATTCCAAAGATGTACAGGTTAGGAAGCTGTGGGCATGCTATGTTGACACCGGAGGCATGGCGACACTTGCAGGCTGCTCCCAGAACACTCTGCACAAAAAAAGATGCATTTCACTGTATGTTTCAATGTACATGTGACTAATAAAAATATCTTATCTTTTATTTTGAGGTTTGCTTCTTGGAGATTATGGAAGTTCGAGGCTGGCAAGTGGCAAATAAGAAAATCACGTTCGGGAGGGGAGGAAGGTGACAAAGTCCACATAACCACGCAGCTATGATGTTAATAAGGCAGAGATGGGAAACACAGCCAAAGGATAAAAAAATGGTCTCAGTGTGGATGAGAAGCCAAAGTTAAACCCCAGCTCCAGGCTAAACAGGATTACAACCTATCACAGGAACTGTTTAAGCTTGAGCAGTTGCTTGAAGTGATGATCAGAATGAGAGACAGGGAAGGGCAGTCTATGATAGGAGCTAAACTAATGCCATCAGATGGTGATAGTCTCTGTTCTTGTTACAGTTCAGAAAATGCTGAATGAGTACTCAATCTAGATTAGAATATCTGAGGATCTGTCGTTTATATATGGGTGAAGCAGCTTTAGAGAGGTATTTGCAATGAAAGCAGTTCAATGTAACACCATTAAAATAATGATATGTGCTTTACATTTCTTGAGAAAGAAATTCTCATGTCAGTGTGGATTGTATATAATTTTCTCAATACATTATGAAATAGTTGAGAATAAGCTTATTGTATTCCAGAGGGGTAGTTTTCAAGTGAAAAAGAATTGGTGGCTCATTTTACAGCTCTTCCAATTACTTTTGCATTGACTTCTTGTCTGTTATTTTAAGCAAGTGGTGGAGGAGGTTGAAGAAAATTGACTGAGAACAGTAGCATGGAGTAAAGGATTAAATTGGTGCAGTGTGGCCATCCATGGCTCCCCTGTTTGATTAATGCTCACAGAGAAGCCTCAAATTCAACCACAGCTGAGAAAAACTCCAAATATTTCTAATTCCCATGACCCCCCTCAATCGTACACTTGGATCTGTCACATAATACTGATTTTATACAATCATTTAGGGTTCTCTGATTCGTGTTTTCATTTCAACATGACAGTTATTGTTTTACTGGGAACAAATTAGTGGGCAATTTCTGTTTAAAACTTGACCATAAATGAATGCAAATGTTTTGTTTCAGAATGCTGAATGTAGACGTTTACTAGCATTGTTGCAGAATGTCCACTTTAAACCCGTCAGGGTGGCATGTTTGCTTGAGAAATTTAAAGTTTCAACAAAACTCTACTGCAATGCTAATAAAATGATAAATCTTCCCCTATTGCTGCACTGATAAAAAAGATTAGTTTACCTACTGGAGCTGAGTAGAATAGAGAGCTATGGGTAAGCCTAGTAATTTCTAGTGTCGGGACACGTTCGGCACAGCTTTGTGTGCCAAAGGGCCTGAATTGTGCTGTGGTTTTCTATGTTCCTAACTAAGAACAGGCACTTCAAAACACATAGCAGCTACAGAAATTATGGCCAAAAATAAGTCTTTCAGCAAAGTTACTTCTCATCTCCTGTACTGACATAAAGTGGGCAGGTGAAATGGTGAGGAGGATTTTCAGTAAGGTTTTTAGAATGAGTTGCATGCTTTGTTTGTCAAAAGTACGTGATGATCAAGAGACTTTTCAACTTCAAATAGATTGTGGAAAAAAAACTCTCCTCCCAGGCCCGTCACATAATAGTTGACTGCTATGTGGATTGACGTAGTCCTAAATTGGATAGTAGCTGCGCGTGATTTTCCAAATGTTATTTCAACTGTTTGTTAGAATGGTTTGAATTGCAAAAATGCACAGCCAGTCGTCAGTGATCTGCTGCTGAAAGCAGAAGGTATTTAGGTCTTTATTGCAACAAGTTGGAATATAATTCATTCGTTATGGAAATCTCACTGAAGTGATCGATCAGGCAATCACTCTGGAATACATGGTATCATGAGTAAGATCACACAGAGCAATTAGGAATAAATTTGCTCGTAGGCTTCCTGCTTATGCTTGCTTCCATCATCCCACCATTAGTGGTCTTCAGCTACCAAAGCCTTAAAACTCTGGATTTCCCACACTAAGCCATTTCATCTTTCTGCCTACCTACCGTCCTTCAAGAATGCTCCTTTAAATTTACCCCGTTCATCAAACATTTAGACATCTACCCTAATATCTCCTTTTGTGGCTAAGCATCAGATTCCCTTTGATAATTCTTCATTTACAGGACGAAGGTGCTGCTGACAAAGCCAGCATTTATTGTCCATTCCAAATTAACATTCTCGCACTGCTGCAGTCCTGGGGAAATGTGCTTACACAGTGCTATTGAGTACAGAGATGCGGGATGTAGACTCGGCATTAATGAAGGAAGAGCGATATGTTTATAAATCAGGATAGTGCACATCTTGGTGGGGTTAGTAGGGGCTGGGCAGACACCTGCATTTCATGTCATGTATCCCATGTACCCAAAACCCTTTGCTAGTAGTTTTGTCCCATGCAAAATTTTGGGATGTTTTACTTCACCGAAAGTGTTTATATGAACATCAGTTGTTATTAAATTACAAGTCATGAAAGTTCCTTTTTGCACAAGACTGATCTTGTCTGTTTTTAATTCCAAATTTTCCCCAGGCCCAGTGGTAGTTTGGCTGAACTGCTTTAGAACCATAGAACAATACAGCCCAATACAGGCCCTTCGACCCACCGTGTTGTGCCGACCTTCAAACCACACCTAAGACTATTGAACCCCTTCCTCCAACATATCCCCCTATTTTAAATTCCTCCATATGCTTATCTAACAATCTCTTGAACTTGACCAGAGTATCAGCCTCCACCACCACCCCAGGCAGCGCATTCCATGCACCAACCACTCTCTGGGTGAAAAACCTCCCTTTGACATCTCCCCTGAACTTCCCACCCATAACCTTAAAGCCATGTCCTCTTGTCTTGAGCATTGGTGCCCTGGAAAAGAGGCTCTGGCTGTCTATCTATTCCTCTCAATATTTTATACACCTCTATCATGTCTCCCCTCATCCTCCTCCTCTCCAGTGAATAAAGCCCTGGCACCTGAAGCCTCTCCTTATATTCCATACGCTCTAATCCAGGCAGCATCCTGGTAAATCTCCCCTGCACCCTCTCCAACACCCCTGCATCCTTCCTATAATGTGGCGACCAGAACTGAACACAGTACTCTAAGTGTGGCCTCACTAGCTTGCATCATGACTGTGTGCTATTTACTGTACAGTTTTGCCGGACAAAGAGGGTTTATCCAGGGGCCTCAAAGCAAAGCGGCAATCTGCTGGAAGAACTCAGTGGGTTGAACAGCCTCTGTGGAAGGAAAGAAATTTTAAAGTTTCGGGTCCCGAAACAGATGCAGGGCTTCGACCCAAAATGTCGACAATTCCTTTCCCCCCAGAGATGCTACTCCACCCACTGAGTTCTTCCAGCAGATTGTTTGTTGCTCCAGGTTCCAGTATCTGCAGTCTCTTGTGTCTCCGTAGTCTTACTGTGGTTCAGTTGTCTCCTTTTACTCAGTTCATCATAGTGAGCCCTGGGGATGCAGGATGAAATGTCCCCATGGAGAGCCAGCCTACATATGGTCAACCCACCCAGAAGACAGAGGGTGAGATATATGTTTAACAGACTGGCCCATTCTATGCCCTGTGAAATAGCTCTATTGTTTAAGGGACTTGATTTCAAGTCTAGCCAACACTCCAGGTCCACTATTGGGTCAGCGCTGTACTATGGGATGTTCAGTACCTAATGACTGCTGTACTTTCAGAGGCACTGAACTGAGATAGCAGTGTTGTGTTAGAATATTTATTCCTGAGGGAACTAGTGCTACTTGGGTCATCCCTCAATTCAAGATCAATTGCTTCCAGTACAATTCTCAGTTGGTGAAGAGTCCTTTGTGGGATCACAGTCTGTGCCTCAGGTAGGGCAGGAGATGCTGGCTGGGGCAGGTGGGTGGATAGTTTGGAATTTGGTGCTCCCTTCACTGTCTGCTCCCAACATAGAAACTTAAGGAGTTCAGTGCCTTCTGAGATCCTCCTCCTCCATTTTGTGAGGTTGCAAGTGAAGTGTTCTCATGAATCAGACAGGATGTTGCATTTTTTACTTCAAGGAGAATCAAACAACTATGAAGTATTTTCTTGATCCTACCAGAAATTTCTGCCCACATGGCAAATCAGAATAGAGTGTATGTTTCAGGAGTATGGAGTTGGGCATGCAACTTTGTCAAACCAGCTCCAGTGGTCTATTGATTTGGCCAGATGGAGGATTTTGCATACTTGGCCTTGGTTGCATAGAACACTACAGCAGCACAGAAAACAGGCCACTTGGCCCTACTAGTCTGTGCCAAAACTTTATTCCACTAGTCCCATTTACCTGCACCCAGTTCATACCCCTCCAGACCTCTCCTGTCCATGTATCTATCCAATTTATTCTTAAAGCTTAAGAGTGACCCTGCATTTACCACATCAGATGGCAGCATTTAGTCATAGAGCAATGCAGTGTGGATACAGGCCCTTGGGTCCAACCAGTCCATGCCGAAAATCCCTGTACTTATGAAGTGTCTACAATAGGTTGTCCATGCTTCCAAAGGCTGCAGTAAAGCAGGAATCTCTGCTGATCAGCAGATCATGAGCTTGGTGCCATTAATGAAGTCTTGATATTTTAGCCCCCAATTTCTTCAGTCAGCCAATAACTCACCTGGTGCATGGGAACTAAGATAAATGTCTTCAAAGGACTGAGCAATCTCACTGTAGATCCTAATTGTCAGAGGGTGCAGCAGGGGCAGGTGGTGAGGGGCCTTTGTTTCCTGGATGTTTAGTGTGACAGCCATCGTCTTGTAATGATGACTTGGAACTCAGTCTCTGTTTGCAACATCAACATCCTGTAATGGTTTTGGAGTGGAGACAATGAAGGTTGAACAGTTCCCCACTCATTCTGTGGATGAACACCACTGTAGCTGGAAACTTGTTGGCAGTGAGGTGCAGTATGGCAGTGAGGAAGATTGAGCAGAGGGTTAGAGCAGTGGCACATTCTTTGTTATCTGTGGTGGGAGTGGATCTGTACTGAACCCATTAGTTACATCACAGCCTGTCTGTCATCAGTGGCAGATGTAAAATGAGGACAGCAAAATCTGAGAGAGTTTCTGGTGGAATCAAAGGCTTTTGAGGTTGGGGAAAGTCCATGTAGTATGATTGGTGCTACTCATTACATTTTACTTGGATTTGTAACAAAGTAAAGTACCACTTGATGACCAAAATCCTTATGGCTCATGGAGGAACTCTTTAACTATTGGGAGGAGGTGGCTGAGGAGGGTCCTTGTGATTACCTTCCCTTTGTAGATAGGAGAATCCTTCACAGTTACTTAAATCAGATTTATCTTCTTTCTTGAAGATGATCAGGACTATGATGTTTCTGGGATACTATGGAATGCTCTCCTCTTCCCAGACAAGGGAAATAAGGTTATGAATTTACACCAATAGCACTTCAACAAGGGAGCCCTGTACAGTCAGAAAGACAGTTCTGAGGAAATGTTGTGCTGGTACTGAGTCTGCGCTGAGAGAATGTTGCACTGAGAGGATCAGTACTGAGGAAGAGCTGCATTATTGGACACTCAGTAATGAAAGTTCACTGCACTGCTGGAGGAACTGCACTGAGTGAGTGCTGCCTTTCAAATGGGCCTTTTCAAGTCTTTGCTACCAGTGCTACAAGTTGTGATGGGAAGCATTGGAGTTGGTGCTTTGGGTGGATGAGATCAAATGCGTCAATGGACTATCATCAGTTGAACAATCTAACATTAATATCCTCAGCCTGAGGAAATTCCTGTCTATGCCCTTGTAGAGAGTGTGAACTTCATGCATTTGTGATTTTACACACTTCAGGCTGTTGTTCTGCCCTGGGTCAATTGTTATACTTTGTTTTGCACACAAAGTGCAGTAAATCATTCCAATCAGTATGGATGATGGTAATACCAGGAAGTCCAGTGTGCAACACCTCAATGCAGAACATTGAAAGGAATTGGGAGAATGACCCCACCCCACTCCAACTCCCATACGTTCTCCTGTGTCTGCGTGGGTTTCCTCCAGGTGCTCTGGTTTCCTCCCACATTTCAAAGACGTACGGGTAGGTTAATTTGGGGTTTAAAAATGGGCGGCGCAGACTCATTGGGCCGGAAGGGCCTATTACCACACTGTAAATAAAAATTTTTTTAAAATTTAATGCCAAATTGATTCAACATGATCAGCAACAGAATATCTCAGAGATTGTCAAGTGGAAATAAAATGCAGTCAAAGGTTGCTTTTCCAAAATTCCCCAGATTTTAGAATGAAGTCCACAGATTGAAATGTCACAAATGTAATTCCACTGTTTGAGAAAGGACAGAGGAGGGAGAAAACAAGAAACAATTGACCAGTTATCCTGACATCAGTAGAAGAGAAATGTTGGAATCTATTATTAAGGAAGTAGACTTTTTGAAATTAATAGTATTGAGTGGAGTCAACACTGATTTTTAGAAAGGAAATAATGTTTGGCACATGTTGGAACTTGAGTTTGCCATGAACAGAATGGTTGTTGTTAATGAGCTACCTATTTTTTAATACATTTGTACTTGCAGGAGGATTTTGATAAAATCCCACCCAAAAGATTATTAAATAAATTGAGATGCCTGGTACTGAAGGTAATGTACTCCCATGGAATGTGTATTGGTTAATGAACAGAAAACAATAGGAATAAACTAGTCATTGTTAGGTTGGGAGGTTGTGACTAATGGAGTGCCACAAGGATTTGTTACAGGAGTCTCAATTCTTTACAACCTCTATCACTCATTTGGATGGGATGATCATGTGTAATACATCCAAATTTGCTAGTGATACAAAACTAGGTGATGGTATCAGTTGTGAGCTGGATGCAGAGAGGCTCAAGGAGGATGGAGGCAGGTTAAGTGAATGGACAAGGATATGTCAGATGGAATATAATGTAGAAAAATAAGGTCATCCATGTTGGTTAAATAAGTAGGAAGGTTGAGTTTTTAAATGATGACAGACCGAAAGGTTCTGACAAAAGTTTCCAGATCCAAAATGTTAACTGTCTCTCTTCCCACAGATGCAGCCAGACCTGCTGTGTGTTTCTAGCATCTTCTGATTTTATTTCAGGTTTCCTGCATCTGCAGTTTTTTTGTATTTTCAGAATGAAAGACACAGGTGTTGAGGGACTTGAGTGTCCTGGTACCTGAATCACTAAAGTTATATTAGCACAATATGCACTAGGGAAGACAGTAGTATTTTGGCCATTATTGCAAAAGGATATGAAACTAAATGATGTCCTGCTGCTGTAGAGACCTCATGAGATCATATCTGGAATATTACTTACAGGTCTGGCCTTCCTGATAGTAAAAGAATATACTTCTGATAAAGGGAGTTCAGTGAAGGTTCACCAGATTGAGCTCCAGAATAGCAAGCCAGTTGTATGAGGAGAGATTAAGCAAACTAGGCCCATACTTTTGATTTTAGAAGAATTAAGAATGATCTGACTGAAACATCCAAGTTTCACAAGGGGCTTTTCAGGATAGATGCAGGGATCATTGTTTTCTCTCTGGCTAGCGTGTCTAGAAACAAGGCAGTCGTGGCTTCAAAGTAAGGGGTTAGTCATTCAGAACAGAGATGGAATGAAATCTCTTCAGAGGGTGGTAAATCTTTTGAATTCATTATTCCAGAGGAAATCACTGAGTACATTTAAGACAGATTGATAGATTTTTGGAAATTATGGGATTTATGCAGGGAAGTGGCAAAACATCAGCCATGATCTAAATGAACAGAAGAGAACGCTCGAGGGGCCAAGTGGCTGAACTTGCTTCTACTACTTATTCTTGCGGTCGGGCAGGAACAGAACAAAATTCAGTGCATGTGGAGTAGGCCTTCGGACGTGTAGTGGGAATTAAGGGACAAAGGTTAATAATGTGAGCGCAGGGTGCGTGAATGCCAAATTAATCTTGATAGACTGGAGGGAGAGGAAATGTAAGACAGAATCCGAGTAAACCCGGGCCAACTTCATGCATCCGAGTGGGTCATAGCCGACCGCGACTCTGGCTGCAGTTTGCCTCAAGGGAAGGAAAGCGCCAAAGATTTCCCGACTGTGAGCTCATCGACAGGACAATGAAATGGAGGTTGGAAGTTGCGGGGTGTGTGAGTGGGTGGGGGGAGCTCGTTTTCAACCCCTTGTGTAATGTGCATGTCGATCATTCCTCCAGAAAGGGGAGACAAAGCATTCCTGCACCCGTGTGCGCCACTGGGACATTGTTCCAACTTTCTTTCCTCTTTTTATTAAATCAGTTTTCAGAGGCTCTTCAAACAATCATTGTAATTACTCAGTTTTACAGCACGCCACACGGCACAGCTTTGCAAATCTATTTTAGCTCTCGCTTTTCTTCTGTTCAGTATTGAGTTTGACCTCTGTCAATTAAAGAAACCTCGTCAGTGACTCTGGCCATGCCACAAGCATCTTAATGATCCTACAAAGTCTTCAGAGGCAGCGC
>JARFYF010000053.1:15227956-15238805 GCA_030265395.1 Rhina ancylostomus | reverse complement strand
CGCTGGCGCAGTAATAGTGTTACGCTAACCGCTACACTACTGTGCCTGCCCGTATAGTCACTGTTATAATGCAGGAAAAACCCCAAAGAAGTCAGGCATAGCAAACTTCCATAACCAGCAATTTGTGCTGGTGATGTTGATTGAAGAATAAGTATCAGGCAGGGCATTGGTAACAACACTCCACGGTATGGTATTTTTATCTTCCACCTGGGAGGGCAGATATGGCGTTAGTTTAATAACATCCACACTGTGCAGCAAGCCTAAGTACTGCACTGATGTGTCAGATTTTGTGCTCAGGGTTTTGAGATAGGGCTTGAATCTGCAACCTCCTGACGCGTAGGCAAAAGATTGAGCATGATTGACAGTAGTTTAAAGCAATTACTCAATCAAGAAACTGAAGCCAAAGAGTACATTCAGCTGTATGGGAGGGACATCTTTCACCGTGTCCTGCTCCCTTATGGGCAGCCACAGATTACTTACTTATTATCCTGTTCTGTGCAAATGCCACTGAAGAGATAAAAGTGTGAATGTGGCAGAAACTCACAACAGTGCTTGGCATCATGAGTAATGCAAATCAAGTACTGAGATGCATTAAAAGACCAGGACAATGCTGAGATACAGAGGTAATCTTGCTACTTCATTAATCACTTAAAATACAATGTACAGTACAAAATTATAGCTGGTTAAACAATCAAAATGATCGGAGGTATGAATGGATTGGAATATGAGGGTGATGCTATTAGAATGGGCACATTCTCACAGAAAGCAGGCGGGGAGGTGATATATTTGTTGTTTTTGAGATCCTAAACTGGTCAATGATGAAAACCTTGTCCTGAGCAGCAAGACATGCGCTTCAAAGGAAGCTTTAGTTCAAACTAATCTGTGAAAACGATATTATAGTGTGTGAACAATCAAGCCATGGAGCAGGATTGTTGGGGAGATGGTCGAAGCAGTTGGTATTGTTTTATTCCAATACAAATTGGAAAGATTACTTGCAGACTGGAATAATCTCAAACTGAATGATTCTGGAACAATGTCCCAACTTATCTCACAGTAGGACCTTTCAGGAGGCATTGGGAACAATCTCATATGTGCCCCTGACCACTATAAGTTACACCTATAAAACCTTTTACAACCAAGTAAGCCACATTTCCTGTCTGAGCTAGCTATCTATGATATTGAATGGTGCAGCAGGGACAGTGGAGGGAAGGAGGGATGTAGCGAAATAGATAGAAGGGAAAAAGAAGGAAGGAGGTGAAGAGAGTTGGACGAGGGAGGCAGAGAATAGGGATACAAGAGAAGAGGCAGGAGAAGTGGGGAGGGAAGGAAGGAAGGAAAGAGAATTGCAGAGAAGCAGCAACTGCAAACACTAGTCCTTCAGTTTTGAAATCCAATGTTGTCAGCCCTAAAGGAGGGTGAATTTGACTCCATGTGAGTAAGGACACAGGCAGTAGAATAATGTCCTCAGTGATGCACAGGAATCCCTGGCCTAGCACTGCTCAAAATGGGGACGGTATTTCTGAATGGCATTGAGATCCTCAGGTCTTTCTGCTGGGAGCACATGGAGGCTTGGTGAAAACTGGCTTCAGAGCACACTGCCACCCCCCCATACCACCCACACATCAGTCCTGTCAAACACCTCCCGCCCTATCCTGAGGCAGAATCTGCCAGTCCTGCGTTGGTTTCATCAGCCAATTCAGAACCTACAGAACTAGAACAAAAGCAAGTCAACCTCAATCCCGAGGGACTACGTAAAAGAGGGAGAAACAGAAATACAATGGCAGATACACATCCTCAATGTTATAAACGAGGGGATGTACAGGAGTGATTCTATTAGATTTTACTGAAGGACCAATCATCATAGTGCAGGACCTCACCAGTGCTAGAAGGGATAGGAGAGAGGATGATAATGGGTGAATCAAGATTAGACATGCAGCTCTGAAATTCAAAGACCTTTGTTCAAACAAGTTTAAACAAGACAAGTTTAAATAAAAGCTGGTCTTTCCAGAAACCCATTCTGCAAGGATTGAATTTAAAAGTAAGTAATGCATTTACAGCCCAGAAGTTTGGCCTTTGCACAACAAGTTCTGTATTCAGACGCAGATTGTTCTTGAATATTTGATTTTAAACCACTTGAGCCTTCTGTACCATTGCATGGTATTGTGTGTATGTATGTATGTGAGAGTGTGTGTGCATGTGAGTGTGTGTGTGAGAGAGAGAGAGTATATGTATGTATGTGTGAATGCGAGTGTGTGTGTGTTTGAGAGGGAAAAGGAGTGTGTGTGCATCTGTGTGTGTTAACTGAGTGAAACAGAATTGGGCTCAGTTATGATTTCTAAATACAAACCCCTTCCATTCCATGCTCAGAGATCAGATCCCCGGGGCTGTCACACAACATTGAAGGGATATCAAATGTCTGTTGAACCAAGACCTTGGTCAAAGGCTAAGCTTCAAGGTGGAAAGTAGGTTGAAGGGAATGTTCTTTTTTAAACTGTGCTTGTTGTTTTATTTTAAAACAAGAGGAAAATTGAAAGGCATAGTCTATAGTCATTAAATCAAAAAGGAAAAAAAAATTCTAGCTGTGCATAGATTTGCAATTGCTTTATAATGTGCCACTGTGACTATCAGGAGCAAGTTAATTTAAACTTATCCCTGTGTGATTAAACAGCTTTGGGAGATTTGGTGTGGCTGCTTCAATCAGAGGTAGGTGTGTGTCAGTCACGCCAGCACATAAACAAATGTTTTAATGTGATTATTAGCAAGTCATTGAGAGTCCTATTTATCTCGCTTTTGCACTGGGAATTTTTTTTGTCTGCCTTCAACACGGGAGGCTGTGACATTTGAAACAAGCTGAGCAGCTTCAGAGACAGAAACCAAGGGCTTTATCTTTGAAATAGCTAAATAGAGTGTCATTGGAACTTCATTAAAAATTCACACTTACAACCAAAGAGCCACAATCAGACTGACCCAGTCCCATGGAAATCTCATTCATTTATGGAGAGAAAATGTGCTTCAGAGCAGGCCAGGCTGGCAAGATGGAAGGTAGAAATGTGGAGATGATCAATCATGAAAAAACACTGGAACAATGCAGACTCCACCAAAACCTACCCAAATCTGTCACCTTCCAAACTTTCCATTTTCTGATGTATGTACTTGCTGCAAGAATGACATTAGCCTCACAATTCATGATTTAAAACCATAACCTGTGTGTTAATCTGGCACTGTGGAGCCAGTAACTAGGAGCTGACTATCACCTGAGTACTTCCTGAAGGCACTGACCTCTAGCAACAGTACCCCAGAGACAGTCTGTACCTTCAGGAACTGTACCTCAGGGCAAATCACTACCTTCAGGAACTATACATCAGAGAGAATCAGTACCTTCAGGAACTGTACCCCAGGGAGAGTTTGGCAGAATTTTATAGTTGTGCATTCATTTTCATAGTCACTAATACTTATGGTAAATATTTAATTCCAGACTGAATAAATTACTTGAATTTATTTTCCCAAACTGATATGAAGTGACTAAAAATCTTCAATAGCCAAGGGCCCCCAGATACTAATACAACAACTTAACCACTGAGCTAGATTATCCCTGTTGGAAACTACAGAAACACAAGGTCACTGGTAGAGATCTAACTGGGAGAACCTGAAACTAAAATATTCAAAGAAATATAAGGCAGGTGTTAGAAATTTGAAATAAAAATGAAAAAGCTAGGAAGTTCTTTCATATGTCAAACTTAATGTTGATTCTGGAAGGTTGTAAAAGTGCCTAGTGAGAAGATGAGAAGCTACTCATCAAATTTCCATTAATTTCCATTGGAGCAATGTAGGAAGCTAAGGACAGAAACAGTGGGAGAAGGACAGTGAATCAAGATGACAGGTGACCATAGCTTTCAGACACTCCTCTGGATCTAATACAGGTATTTCACAAGACATTGGTGAGGCTGCACTTGGAGTATTGTGTACAGTTTTGGTCACCCTGTTATAGGAAAGACATCATTAATCTGGAAAGAGTGCAAAGAAGATTTACAAGAACTTTGCCAGGACTCAAGGGCTTGAGTTATAAGGAAAGGTTGGGCAGGCAAGGACTTTATTTCTTGGAACGTAGGAAACTGAGGGGTGACCATATAGAGGTGTATAAATCATGAGGGGTATATATAAGGTGAATGCACACTGTCTTTATTTCAGGGAAAGGGAACCAAAAACTAGAGGGCATAGGTTTAAGGTGAGTGGGGGAAGATTTAAAAGAGACCCGAGAGGCAACTTCTTCATGCAGAGGGTGGTACATACTTGGAACAAGCTGCCAAAAAAGTAGTTAAGGCAAGTACCATAATGACATTTAAAAGATATTTAAAGAATAAGTATATACATAGGAAAGGTTTCGAGGGGTATGGGCCAAATGCAGGCAAATGGGACTAAGTTAGTGGGCACCTTGGTTGCTGTGGAAGAGTTGGGCCGACGGCCTGTTTCTGTGCTGTATTACTCCATGATTCTATGACTCCTAGGCACTCATCCGATCTGTGTTTAGTCTTCTCAGCATGGAGGACACCATCTCGTGAGCAGCAGACTAAGTAGTAAATAGTATCATCAGACACTTCAGAGTCTGCAGAACTCGAGTAGAAGAGAGTCAGCACGAGGGACTACGTAAGAAGAGCACCTGGATGCAACCTTAAGCCTTAGAAATCTATTGCAGTTCCTTCATTATCATCAGGTCAAAACCTGGGAACTCCCTTCCTAACAGCACTTGAAGGCACTTTCACCTCATGCACTGCAGCAGTTCAAGAAGGCAGTGCACCATTATCCTTCAAGAGCAATTTGGTCTGGAGATTAAATGCTAGCCACAGAAGTGCCATCCACATCTTGTTAATGAATGAATAAAACAATAACATTTCTGGAGGAGGGGGGTGGTGGGGAAGGGTGAAATGATGGTGGTGGAGAAATTTGTCAAAAGATAAGCAAAATGATGAGAATTGTAACAGGAGGAAACAGACTAATAAAATATACTGAGAAAAATCTGAATTAAAAATTAAAATTATCAAAGTTGAGACTCAATTTTCTGTGAAGGTTAGGTGTCCTAATTTTTGAGGAAGAGAAGCTGGCCCTCGTTCTCTTTTCTAACCAATTTCCTCAAAGCTTTAATTTTAATTTTTTTTGTTTCACATGTTTTATTTGTATTGTCTTTGGTGGTTGACCTTTCAAATTGCTGCTAATGTTTTAACAGAATGAATAAATCTTCCATCACGAATTGGAAATGCAAATATAAATACAGGCCTTTATCTGAAATTGGGGTCATTCTAATTTGCAAAGTTGAAGAGAGCTGCTCTTAATGTGCGCCACTGTTACAGTGTTCATAATTATACAGTTACGTGGTGGAGAGGAAGATCGGTAGGTGTTGAGACAGAGTGGGAGAAGTGGATGGTGGTGGGGGAGGTGGAGAAAGAGAGTCACACACTCACACATTAAGATGGAAAGACACGGACAATAACAAAAGATGATGTCAGTCAAGAAAACTGCATGTATTTCTTAAAAATGTAAAATCACATTTGTTATTAAAACAGATGAATTAAAAACGATAATGCAATCAGTCACAATTCAAGGGTTCTGAGGCAATTTATTAGTCTCTGGGAGAATTGTATCCAATTTTTATTAGTCCTTTTCTTTTAGAGATGGATATTTGCAGATAAAGGCTGTATAATAATCTATGGCTGAAAGAAGCATCATTTGTCTTTCACTCAGTATTGGGTTAACTCTTTGTCTGCTGGTGAAAAATGAGACACGTTTGGCCATAATCTGCCTCGAGCTGCCACCTCCCCATCTTGTCACCTTAGTCCTTCTTTCTCTCAGTAGGCTGAATGGCTTTGCAATGACTAGTTTGTGTAGGATCTCAAGTGGTCCTGCTGTATCTACCTCAGTGGCGTCAGAATATTAGCTCTGACTTCAACAGAAAGCTGGGCATTGGTTGAGTTGGTGATCATGTCTCAGAAACAGCCCAATAGGAAGGAGGTGGAGCTGCTTGCACAGATATGCTTGTGTGTGTGTGTGTGTGTGTGTGTGTGTGTGTGTGTGTGTGTGTGTGAGCGTGCGGGTGTGCGCACACCCAACTTTTATGTGCAAATATATATTTTTGTGTGTGTGTTTGTTGGGGAGTTAGGCTCATCTGCACCTTTGTGTGTGTCCATCTGTGCATGCATACATGTGTGAATACTTCACATGAAGTAGCAAGACAAGATTCCAGACATACAGATTCTGTTCCAAACAACCCTCCGCAGCATTTACACATTGCTGAAAGATCAGGTTGGGCAGGACATGACAGAAGAGTGACAGCAGAATAGCAAAGCAGCTACTTTATGGACAACTGACTGAGGGCAAACGATCCTATGGTGGACAGACAAAGAGGTTCAAAGACTCTCTTTGAACATCCCTGAAGAGTTTTGGCATTGACACAGACCACTGGGAACAACAAGCATTGGATTGTCCTGTTTGACACACGCAAATAAAAAGTGGTGCTCGCTCAAATGAGGAAGCAAGAGTGGAGGAAGCAAAGAGGAAAAGAGAATCTTGTTCATGTATGCACGTGTGTGCATATTAAGTACTTGTGCATGTCTCTTTTTCTCTTTGGAAATGTGTGTGTCTCCCTCTAAAACAAGGAGACTCTTCCTTCCAAGGAGATGCTTGAGAAGCTTCACCTCATGTGCATAGTTATGTAGAAGCAGAAGTGAAATAGACCATTATATCCCTTAGCCTCTAACATTACTATGACAAAAATGATGGACTGCTTTCCTCTGAGCTTTCCCCAAATAGGCAGGAGAAGGGATTAGGATTTACCAAACAACTCTCACGATGACTCTGTCCCTTTAAGAGGAATATTTTCTCAGTTGTTTAAAGTTGAGAAAATGATGAGAAAGCTATGTTTCTTTTTATATTAAGAAGGCAGACAATGTAAAATAAACAGCACTGTGGATCATGTGATAGGGTTTTTGGGGAGGGGGTGAGACAGGGTGAGTTCTATTGGTGAGCAGGGAGAATGTGTCTTGGACGAGGGATACACCTTTCCAAGGCTCTGAAAGATGTAAATGTTGGGTATGCAAACACAGGACAGCCTTTTGTAGCCACAAAATCCCCTGATTAGCAAATGAGACAAATGACAGTTAATTTATCTTTGTACTCAGAGAGGGTAACTGTTCATTGTTAGAATGGGCACTTGAGGCCACAGCTTGACATACCATTCCAAATACGTACCTCCAACAGTGCAGCATCCCATCAGTACTGCCTCTGTGACACTATAGTGCACCCTCAGTACTGCCACTGCTAGATTGCAATGTTACCTCTATTTGGTCTCTCCTGCAGTGCAATAATTCCTCAGTGGTGCCTCTGTGACAGTGCAGGGTTCCCACAGTATGGGCTCTCCAAATGATACAAACATTTCCTTGGTGCTGACTGTCCAATGGTCCAGCACTCTACCATTACTGCCTCAGCAATAGAGTAACTCCCTCAGTTCTTCTTCCTCAATTTTGCCCTTCCAGGAGTGCATTATTTCCATAATGCCGACAATGCAGTTCCCTCAGAAGTCCTTCCCTCCAACAGTACAGCACTCCCTCAGTCCCTTCCCTCCAGCAGTACAGCACTCCCTCAGAAGTCCTTCCCTACATCAGTACAGCTCAGGAGTCCTTCCCTCCAACAGTACAGCACTCCCTCAATCCCTTCCCTCCAACAGTACAGCACTCCCTCAGAAGTCCTTCCCCCCAACAGTAGACAACTCCCTTGCCAGTATTGAATCAATAGTGCAGCTTTTCCTCAGCACTTCCAGTCCTGCACACGTTGACGGTGTAAGAGTTAGTACCCACTCTAACTGAACTGCACCTCCCATTACACTCCCTTGGCATTGCTCCTCTGGCAGCACATCACTCCTTCAGTTCTACAACTTCAAGTGCCAGCCTGGAACAAGGGTTCAAGGCGCTGGAGTGGAATTCAAAACTCATGATCTTCCAACTCAAGGAAGAGAATGGCTATGTGCGACTGTGCTGAGCCGAGATTCTTTCTTTACCTCCCTAGTTACTTGTTGTCAGTCTTTTCAAAAGGCTTCATGTAAAAAGCTATCATAAATTAAATCTGCTTCCTTGGTGACTGGCCTTAACACAATTACAGCCTCTAGATGTAGAAATATTCTCTTTGGATTTTTTTCTCTCTTTTTAGGTAGGTGTAATGTAATCTTTGCAAAATAATTTGCTTCATGCAGTACTCAAAATGTGTAGAAATCTACATGAAATTGTAAAGGGAGCATTAAAGGGCTTGGGTAAAAAAATGATTTGTGTTGTGATCTGGGATAACTAGATGTGAGTGAATACCCCAGTTTTACAGACCGAAAAAGAATCACTTCTATTCTTTGGCTCTGCTCTTTTTTTTAACAACATTTGCAGCACAATAGTGCTGCCTGTCAACTGAGTTTCATTGTCTAGTATTTAATTTTTATTGATGGCACTCCAGATAAGCTTTTAAAGTATTTATTTAAAATGCGACTGGTTTTCCACATGCTAATTAGTTCTGAGGAATACTGAAGGCTGCATTCAAAATTCAAATGAAAATTTGAGAGATGCAGATTATGAAAAATATCTGACTTCCTGAGGATCACCCTCTTCTGGGTCTAAAGGGTTCACCTCGACCCCACTGATCAGACTCTAGCTACAGGCATTGGGGACAGATTGTGTGTGTAAATGGAAGCAGCTCGAGAATTTGATGGTAAATGTGGATAGTCTGGAAGATCAGTTTATTATGGAGTATCCTCCATTGATATTACAGATATCTGCTCTCCTAGTTCTCCAGGACTTCCCACTTCTTTCAGAGTTCTCTCCCTCACCCAGTCTACAGGCATTGAAAGTCATAACACTAGTCACCAGATGATTTTTATTTGTATCTATTTATAGGATATAGGTATTTGATAAAGTGAGTATTTGTTGCCCATCCCTGAATGGTCATAGGAAGGAGTTGGTGAACCAACGTCCTGAACCACTGCAAGAAGCCTGGAGATGAGGGTACTTCCACAGTGCTTCTGGGTCAGAGTTACGGGATTTCAACCCAATGCCAATCACAGAATGGCAATGTATTTCCAAGTCTAAAATAGTGTGTGTCTTGTAAGGGAACCTGCAGGTGGTTGTTTTTCCATGCACCTGCGGATTTGGGAAGTGCTGTTGAAGAAACTTAGTGAGTTATTGCAATGCATCTTATAGATGGTACTCTCTGCAGGAATCTTGCTCCTAATGTGTACAGTGATGTAATGTTTATATTAGTGGAATAGCAATCTAGAGTCCTGGACTAATAATCTAGTGGGATATCAGCTCCTATGAGGAAAATCTAAGAACTAAATTCTTGAAATAAAAAAAACTTTCCTGCTCTCACCTTAAAGTCCTCTAGTATTTAATATTTTCACCCTGGGAAAAAGACTCTGACTAACCACCCTATTTATGCTTCTCATAATTTTATATACTTCTATCAGCCTCAGCCTCTGATGCTTCAGAGAAAACAATCCATGTTCATCCAACCACTCCTTATAACTAGAGCTCTCCAACCCAGGCAACATTGAGATGTACTATCAAATTTGTCCTGTCATATTCCTCACTGTGCAATCCAGTCAAAGGGTGTGATGTCATTCAATTTGTGCTCCTATTCTTTATGCCAAATGGGTGACCAACAGCTGGAGTGATTTGGTCCTCTCCACTGGGTGTATTGATGAAACATCTGGATTCTCTAATTGAGAGAGAGTAGAATTAGGATTTAGGAAAATGATGGGCTGAGTGATCAGCCTCGTCCCTCTGAACCTGCAATCTGGTCACTAATCATCCCTCTGTAACTCTGTTTACTGTGTACGAAGGTCAGGTTCCTCAATGCATGGCTCACTTCTGTGCCTGCCCTTCTCTCCTGTACATTACAGAATGCCGTGCGTCACAACCTCAGTCTTCACAAGTGTTTTGTACGAGTGGAAAATGTAAAAGGAGCGGTCTGGACGGTTGATGAACTAGAGTATCAAAAGAGAAGGCCACCAAAGATGACTGGGTAAGACGCTGATTGTAACATTCCTCCGCAGCCGGTCCTCGCTGGAACTTTTACATTTTTTGCAAGTTGTCATCTCCTCACTTCACAGGTCTCAAAATGCACAGGGATTTTCAGTGCCCTCCAATGGAATACTTGTGTTAGCAGACCCCTGCGAGGCCGCATCATTGAGATTCAAAACTGAAATGGACTCAAAGCCGACATTAAAAAAAAAAGTATTGCTGGATATTCAGGATGAAAAATTATAAAATGCAGGGATTAAACCATCAGACAGTCAAGAAAGGATGGGGATAAAGATAAAGAATAATAGATAAAGTCCATGTGAATGCATTCCACCCAAACTCAGAGTTGGAAAACCCAAACACAGAGTTCTGCCCCTTGGGAATGAATAGAGCAAAATTGACAAGACTCACTGTCAATTCCTCACTCCTCTATTCTGGTTGATCCTGTAACATCACTAAAAGCTGAGCTTGTTTCCCTTTTCTAATTATCCCGCCTCAGACCTATATACCCAGTAATCTTCCAGGAAGATCTTAAGATTGCAAGAGGGATGGTCTTTCCTCATATTTCATGGCAAATTTTCCTCTATTTTAGCTTATTATGACTGCATTTGAGAATGAAAGGTAACAATATGAATCTGTAAAAAGAACATGATAGGATAATTTTCAGTAGCTCATCAGCCTTTCCCCAAGTGACTAATTTGGTTTCAACTTTCTCTAGAGATCGGAGAGCACAACAGGCACCAGAAGTTGTGATAAGGAGGTCTCATCTCACTCTTTCACTATTTGCTATCAGGCTCAGATGG
>JARFYF010000053.1:15214114-15227713 GCA_030265395.1 Rhina ancylostomus | reverse complement strand
TCCAGTGAGATGAAGTAGGGGAGCAGGAGGTTTATTTGAAGCATATTTGTGGTATAGTTGGGCCAAATGTTTTTGTTTGGTAAACATTCTGTGACACAGTGCAAAGGTGATTTTTCATTCTGAAGGCCAACCTCTTTCTGCAGGATTGGTGAAAGAATTTACAGAACTCGTTTTATACACATTTCTATTATAGCAGATTAATTAAAATCAGGTGTCCTTTTGCTGATCAAATGCCTCTTTTTTTTAGAAGTCCAACTTTAGTGAAGAATGTGATTACAGGACTCGGATATGGAGGAGCACTTAACTCAAGCTATCAGGTAAGCAATAGTATTCCAGACTTTCTGAATAACTTCTAGAGGAATGGTTTGTAGAAGTCAATCACACTCAAAGATCTTCAGCTGTCCTCCTGAGGTTCTCTCTATACTGACAAGCATGGCCATATGGTTGGCTTAAGGTTTATATTGGATTTATGGTTGAACCCGTTACCAGTCCAGGCAGCCTTGCCCATTAAAACTATTGATATGCACCCTCAACAGCATTATCTCTGCTCACCAGGAGTCAGGAAGGTGGATTTTAATCACTGATTCATTCCATAAACAAATGCAAGGCTGAGATGGAGCAGAAAACTGTCTGGTGGAGAAGTGTAATTCCATCATGTGCAGTGCAGGGTCCTGGATGCTAGATGACGATGGTACTTTTCAATTTGTATGATGGTGGCACAATTATATGGATAATTCCTACTGTAGGATTCCAGTTCTTCATCCTCCTGGGCAGCCAGGCAAACAATGCTCAGTTCAAAGTGCAAAAATGAGCAAGGGGCAATCAACTGATGTCCAAGGTCAATTTATTTCCAGTGTGTTGAGGTGAATAAGTGGGTTTAGAAAGAAAAACAAGAGTTGAATGCAAACCTGAGGTAATGATCTTCTTTCACCCTCATTTCCTTCCACTCCTGAGCTATTTGCCAATGGACTGAGGGGTAGGGTTTCATCCTCCCTTGAGCAACCTAGGATTTGTCCTGTGCTCTTCTGACCATGTGGATTCTCCCCAACTTGTTTCTGTTTCCTCCCATATCCCAAAGACATGCTGACTGGTGTGGATTGGGAATCGGTGGGAAAGTGAGATAAGTGGAAATAATGGAAGAATGAGATTGATGGGACTGCTTTGAGAGAAGACATGGCTTCAATGAGCCATATGTCGTATGGCAGTATCAATAACAAAATGATAAATATAAGGATACAGTTAAAAAAATTAACTATAAATTGAAGCTTAAAAAAGGAAATACTTGTTTTCAGTACCTTTCCTGAAGTCAGGATGTCCAAAAGTAGTTTACTTTTGAAATAGTAAGTATTTTAATGCAGGAGATATGGCAGCGAAGTTTTTTGCAGTAAATGGCAACTTGACAATGGCAAAATGATCTAGGCTGACACTCCAGTGCAGTACTGGAGGAGAGCAGCACTGATGGAGGTGCTGCCCTTTGGGCAGTATCACAGCACCCTTTTCTGTCAGGACTCGCACCCTCAGTAGAAACACAATATGTAGGTCAGAATGAAGTCAGTTAGATCTTCAGCATCTCACTCCCACCATATCCAGCATCAAACATAATATATGTCTCTTCCGGATCATGATGACAGATAATTCCACAGGCTTGTCACCATCCGGCATATTGGCCCATTCCGTGGCTGAGATGAATAGCAAATCCCAGCCGGCACTGAGTGTGCAGAGACATCTGAGCTCAATCCCCCTGCCCCACCAACTCTGTTCACACAGGCACATAGTCATGCGCACACTCACTCATGTATGAACACCTTCTCAGCCATCGTACACATGTACACACACCAAAGAACTCCTGTTCACATTCTAAACACACACATACACTTTCCCATGCATTCTCACGTACACACGCAGGCGTGCATTCACTCAGACTTACGCACAATACCAGTCTGCACAAGGTTGCACACTCACATAGTTACACATTTATTCCTGCACACCCACAGATTTGTAGACACATGTATACACACATTTGCACACTCATACTGCTGCGCCTATACGAACTTGTGCAAGGACCAGTTCACACACTTGCAGAAAAAGGAGCCCGGAGCAGCCAGTGAACTTACATGAACTGACAAACAGGCTCCCTTTATTTGTGGAATAAACTCTGAGTAACTGACCCCCATCCCCAGAGTATTTGAGATATTTCCTAAAGCAAACCAAGGCTGGATTTACAGCGAGAGGGGGACACCAGCTGGCTACTTTGAGTATCTCATCCAGATTCCACTACCCTGAGTCACCCTCTCATCTGAGCTGGTGCTAATAACTGAGAGTGACTGAGCTGAGCTTGGGAAGCAGTGACAAGAGGACTGTAATGAAACACCATGTTGTAAGCTGGGGTTCCTGTTCTTGATCGGATATGTGCAACTGTGTGTTTATTGCATTTGTCAGGATCAGAGCCAGTGCTGATTCCCCCCACAGCCAAATACCCACAGACATTGGGGCACATTGCCTGGACTCAAATCGTAAGACTATATGCTGGAGTGTGTCCCCTGCTCCAAAGAAAACAAGAACTACAGACATACTTAATCTCAATAAACAGCTCAAGTTGCAAATAATTCATAAACTTCATCTTTACTTTCAAATCCCTGCATGACCTTTCTCTCTTATTCTTGCATGACTGGAATTTTCTTAGCTCCACTATTGGTGACGATGCCTTCAGCTATCTCGGGCCTATTTGTGGGAGATCTCTCCCTGAATATTGTTGCCACCAAGCATCCTATTATCACTTAAACCATTCAGTAAAACCTAATTTTGTGAATGATTTAAAACAAGCTATCTTAATACCTATGTTTTATTCAGTGACAAAGAACTGCAAATTATTTTTCCACCTTAATCATGTTCGGCAGTCCCTGGGTCTCATGAGTGACTTGCTTCCATTTTGTTTCTCTGGGTTCTGAGGTGGCCAATGAGGCTAATGTGATAACCCCAAACCCTCCCGCAGATGGGGCATGTAGTTCCTGATGAGGCAGGTGGGTGGTAGTTTGTGAGATGGTCTACTCCTTCTGCCACCTATACAGGGCTTTTGTGTGCTCCTGATTCATGGATTCAAGGTTCTCAATGTCATCCCGAATCCCCCTCCTCCACTTTGAATGGTCATGGGTCTGAAATTCCCAGGAATCTGTAGAGATTTTGCATATGTTCAAGGATCTGCTCACCTGGTAGTCCATTCCCATGGCTGAGCTTGGAACTAAGTGTCAGTTTTAGTAGTCAGGTACGCAAGCAGCATGGTATGCCCCATAGCTGAATGTAACTACAGCCTTAATACTAGGATGTTGGCTAGGACAGGACACTGGTGTTGGTTCATTTATCTATCCAGTGAATAATGGGAAAGAGAATAGTTTTGAAGAAAATAATACAAGGAATGAAGGAGGAATTTCCTCAGGCTCCAACTCTTCAGGGTCAATGGCAGGTAGACAGAAGGATAATGATGGAATAAACATGGTCAGATGGGAAAAAGAACTATGAAATAGAAACTAAAATAGAAATAGTTTGTGAGAGAGAAAGTTTTGCAGTTCATTGGTAAGGTGATCAGTGGTAGATACCTGTGTCCAAGACAGAGTTCACTGACTTGTTCCCAGGAGCAAGAACTCTAGAATACAAGGAGGAACATTCAAGGCCAGGGAGACTTAATAATATGAAAGTTAATGAAATAATGAAGGCATTGAAGCAAAGTAAGGCCTACTGACTGGTATAATGAGAATATTGGTTTATAACCAAGCCTTCATTGTTATCACTCATTGAAGTTAGTTATATCACAGAAATGGAATTCTGGAAACTAATGGGCAAAAAGACACCTGGAAATGAGAATCTGTGGATCTGGCTTATGAGTGGGGGAATGTCCAAGGCATTCCTGAAGGAGGAGGTCAGTAACACCTGGAGAATTCTGGGCCTGTCAGAGGGAAGCAATATGTCCTTATGGTGTCAATCAGTACAATCATTCTATCTCTGTGTCAGAAGGTTTCAGCTTCCAGTCTCACTCCGGAAGCATGAGCACAATATCCAGGGTGACAAGGCCAATACCAATCACCTTGGAGTGCTCCACTGATTGAACTACTGTTTTTCCAAAGCAATGTTTAACCAAATTTCCATCTGCCTTCTTAGGTGAATGTAAAAGATCTCACAGCTTTTCTAATAACCAGGGAAATTTTCTTTGTCATCCTGAGAAAATATTTATCTCTCAAGAAACTGAAAGCAAATGACCTGGTCATTTACTAATTACTATTTATAAGATAAATTTTAAATTTAAATTTTAAATTTTATTTGCAGCGTGGTAACAGGCCCTTGCAGCCCAATGAGGCCGCGCCGCCCATTTTAAACCCCAAATTAACCTACCTGTACGAGTTTGGAATGTGGGAGAAAACTGGAGCACCTGGAGGAAAGTCATGCAGACATGGGAGAATGGGAGAATAAGATATCTTTATTAGTCACATGTGCATTGAAACACACAGGGAAATGCATCTTTTGCATAGAGTGTTCTGGGGGCAAGCCCGCAAGTGTCGTTGTGCTTCCGGCGCCAACGTAGCATGCCCACAACTTCTTAACCCATGCCTTTGGAATGTGGGAGGAAACCGGAGCACCTGGAGGAACCCCATGCAGACATGGGGAGAATGTATAAATTCCTTACAGACAGCGGCAGGATTTGAACCCAGGTTGCTGGCGCTGTAATAGCATTACGCTAACTGCTACACTACTGTGCCTGCCCCAAAAAAGTTGGAAGTCTCTTGTGAAAATTGGCTGCTAATTTTCCCACATTACAAAAATAAAGTACTTCATTGACTGTGGTGCTTCGAGATGTCAAGGCACCAGGAAAAGTTCGACATAAATGAAAGTTCTTTCTTTCCATGTGGGGGAAGGGAGGTTGAGTTGTAAGAGATAAAGCTGTAATAACCTGTTCAAATGTTTTGATTTGGGATCAGAGATGGTGAACAACTTGAACAACTCGTCCAAACTGTTTATCCAGAGTTCTAATATATTTGCCACATAGAAGGTTGATTGAAAACACAAGATAAATGGCCATCAGTTTTGGTTACATCAAAGAGGCAGGATGGGAGGAGCAAATGCTGGGAGATGGATTGACAGTTGGACTTCTCATGTTCCATGTTATATTTCACTGATTTCGATCTGGAAAAGAACAAAGATCAAAATTTGTCCACCACACCATGATGGGAAGATCAAGCAGTTGGAAACAAGGGGACTGTGCAACTGCTCTGCACCAATTCTGAATGGATCCCACTTGACCTACCCTCACCACACAGTGAAACTCAGGAAAGGAAAATGGACAGTCAATGTTTTGGGTCAAGACCTTTCATCTAGACTGAAAAGAAAGAGGGGAGGTCGTCAATCTTAAAAAGGCGGAGGGAACGGATAGGTGGAAGTGTCAAAGGGCTGAAGATGATGGAATCTGGTAGGAGAGGACAGTGGAGCATGGAATAAAGGGAGAGAGGTGGGGAGGGGGGACCAGTGGGACGGGTGTGTGGGTGATGGGCAGACGGAGAGGGAGAAGGGGGAGCGGAAAGACACAGGGTGATGGGGGCTAGTTGAATCAGGAGGAGAGAGAAAATAGAAACATGAGGGAAAAGTGACAGAGGGGAAGCGGTTACTGCAAGTTTGAGAATTTGATATTCATGCCACCAGGTTGGAGACTGCTTCTGACATCACTCCCACTCTCCCTCCTCCCTCACCTGCCTATCATCCCCCCTCACCTGGATCTACCTATCCCCTGCCAGCTCTTGCTCCACCCCTTCCCTCTGCCTTCTTATACTGGCTATCTCCCCTCCGCCTTTCAGTCCAAATGAAGAGACTTGACCCAAAGCCTCAACTGTCCATTTTCCTCCATAGATACTGCCTGACCCACTGAGTTCCTCCAGCACTTTGTGTGTTGCTCACTATTCCAGCATCTGCAGTCTCTTGTGTCTCCATGAAACTCTGGGGCCTGTAGCAGGAGTTGGGGAAACCTCTAGAAACATTGCTTCCTGTTGCCTGGAATGTGGGGGCATTGAACTAGTCTCAGGTGATAGTGAAGAAAGAGAGAGCGGAAAGAAATCTCTTACCGTGGAAGCATTGCCTGTCATTCTCTACACAATAACACAAGTGTGGTGGCACAGTGGTGCAATGGTAGGGCTACTGCCTCACAGCTCCAGCGACCTGGGTTTGATGCCGACCTCTGTCTCTGTCTGTGTGGAGTTTGCATGCTTTCCTTCTGACCATGCGGGTTTCCTCTGGGTGCTCTCATTTCTTTCCAGATCCCAATGTTATGTGGGTTGGTATGTCAATTGGCCAGACTAAATTGCATTGGGTTAATAGGTGAGTGGTAGAATCTGGAGGGAGTTGATGGGAATATGGGGAGAATGAAATGAGATCAGTGTAAATAAGTGCTGGTTGATTAGCATGGATCAAAGGGCTATGACTCAATCAGTAACATGGGAAAGGGAAACTATTTCCTAATTTGAAATCCTATCATGTCTGCAGTAGTTTAATTAATGTGGAACTGAGACGTTTCTAGGTCTATCAGAGAAAAACAAAGGATGTGAGACGAATTGAATCACTCTTTAAATAAGCAGGCACAGGTGTGATGGACCAAATGGCCTCCTGTGTGATTATATAATCAGGAGTGTTGTGGATATTCCATGCTGCTCAGACACCCCACCCCCTCCCATGTGGCACTAACACCAGGAAATAATGAAGATGGAACTCGTGTGAGAAAACCAAGTGAAACAGTCGGTTGGACAAACAGGTCGCACACTCGGTACAGCTGCCAATAACATGTGAATCAATCACTGTTGGGAAAGATCTTTGAAAGTGAAGTCAGGAAAAGAATGGGCAAGTTTCTGTTGCATCTGGGCAGCAGGTAGCAACACCACAAGCCTCAGATAACCCACAGGAGGCAGACTGCAATTCACCCAGCAATTTCATCCATTCAGATCCAACCCAAAAATTACTCACATATGGAGCATGATTAGTACCAGGTGCTGATTTATTTGTGCAATTGGATTAATGTATATCAAGGCCGTAACAGAGAAGTTTTTATAGTTTGTGCTTGTTTATCTTAAGAATTATTTGACCTGGAAAGGGATTTGTGGAGTAGAGAGAGAGAGTGAGAAACAAAAAGAGAGAGAGAGCGCAACAGAAAGAGAGGGGGAGAGAGTGAAACAGGACAGAGAAAAATAATGATAGAAAGAGAATAAGAGAGAAAGAACAAGTGAGAAAGGGGTACACACACACACACACACACACACACACACACAGTCCTAGTCCGTAACATAACCCGTATGTCTTTGGAATGTGGGAGGAAACCGGAGCACCTGGAGGAAACCCACACGGTCACAGGGAGAATGTACAAACTTTTATACTTAACACCCCGACCTATGAAGGGATGAATATGTTGTGGGAAAGTGATCCACCACTGAGGTGGGCTCTTGATGCAGAGAGACTAACAGACTGAAGAGTTCATTCCAGTGGCGGGGTAGATGTTGTCTGCTTGTATTGTGGCTTTTGGAAACCTGGAGTATCTCTGGAATATATAGACAATGTGATTCAGTTTCAAATGAGATATTAGAAGATATCGTCAAAGTGACAGGGTATTAGCTACAAGGAGAGGTTGGACAAACTGATATTATTTTCTCTGTAGGATTGGAGGCTGAGGGGTGACCGAATGAAATATATAAAATTATGGAAGGCAAAGATACAGTAGACAGTCAGAGTCTGTTTCCCAGAGTGGAAATATCGAATACCAGAGGGCATCACTTTAAGGTGAGTAGAGGAAAGTTTAAAAGGAGATTTATCAGGCAAGTTTTTTTTCCCCACACAGAGTGGGAGATACCTGGGAAGGTGGTGGAAGCAGTTATAATAGCAACATTTAAGAGGCATTTAGATAAACAGATGAACAGGCAGGGAATGGAGGGATATAGACCATGTGTAGACAGATGGGATTAGTTTGGATTGGCATCATGGTCAGCACAGACATGGTGGGCTGAAGGGCCTGTTCCCTTGCTGTACTGTTCTCTGTTCTATCACCACAACAGAAAAAAGAGAAGCCTCTCATTTATATGTCACCATTCCTCTCCTCAATCTAGAACCAATGAAATTCGTTACCAGGCAGGAAAATGAATTGACCAACTTGAGTAAACTTCCATTAGCAGCACTGTGAACATCTGGTAATGTGTGGAGATGATAAGCTGAGGGTGAGAGAGGTGCTGAAGGTGGGAGATGTAACAGGAGGAGTAGAAATCTGAACTTGCCGGCAGAGAAAGGAGGGGAAAAAAAAGAATGCTGGAAATGTGAGATCGAAGTCTACAGGGCTGACCATGTAAATTTGCTGAATTCACTGTTGAGTCTAATAGCCCATAATGTGCCTTTTGCCAGCCAGCTCCATCAACACTCAAGTCATTCACTCTGTTTTGCCCTCCACATAATCATAGATGCACTTTTTGTTCTCTCTGCCTCTACACCCTTTCCTTGCAAATTTTCCCACTTCTGATAGAACATTGATCTTAAACAATAACTCTGTTTCTCTCTCTGTAGATACTGTCTCATCTGCTGAGTCCTTCCAGCATTTTCAGTTTTTATTTCAGATTTTCAGCTTCTGGTACTGGTCATGGTGACCTTAATACCACTGGATTGCTGTTTAAAAGCCCGTCTGGTTCACTAATATCCTTTAGTGAAGGAAATCTGCTGCCCTTGAATAATTTGTGGGATACCACACTACTCCAGACCCACAACAAAGTGGTGACCAAGCAATTTAGGGTAATTGGCAATGACATCAAATGGCAACCTGGCGAGCAATGGCCACAGGTCTTAAAAATGAAAATATAGTGTCAGGAAGAATGTAAATATCTTAAAGATTAGTTCGGTGAAGTTTATCAGAACTCTGTCAGAAATGAAGGGCTACAGTTATGAAAAGGAGGGTTGGAAAATTATTCTCCTTGGAAGAGATACAGCTTCACTGATTTGCAAAATGATGAGAGTATTGGTATAAATAGAGATATTCTTTTTCCCCTGTGAGTGGGTCAATAACCAGAGGTCATAATTTAAAATCCTTTGGTTAAACAAATCCAGAGAGTAACTGAGGATACTTTTCACCTGGAAGATTGTCAAGATTGGGAACAATGCTCCTGGAAACTGATTCCAAAATTAACCTTAACAGTGAGTAGGACAGGTGCTTGGAAGATGAGGAACCTACACTTAGAGACAAAAAGTTGGGTGTGGGTTTAATTACTTACTTTCCATCATGGAGTCAAAGTCACAATGGGTCAGAGCCCTCTTTCTAAAAGGTAAATTTCCATGGTGGGTGGACTTTAACCTTCAGAAACAAGTGTGTTTGGGTCTGTTTGGTTGTCAAAAATATAAAGAAAAACTGACTCCTGTCTTCAACCTGGCCATTTTGTGTCCTAGTGGAAGTGGGAAGAGGCAGTGAATCACCCTGCTGCAGGAGGCAGAAGTTGTTAAGTATGGCAGTACCAGGGGAATCCCATTTTTCTATGTCTCCCAACCTCAAAACAGCACTTTCCACATCACCGAGCTGGTATCAGACGTCTATAATTGTATTCATCTATGAATTTTTGAAAAGCAAACAAACAGAAATTCTAAAAGTTAAAGGATAACATTTCAACTAATCAAAGAGTACCAATGTATTACAGACCTTAGATACATTTGCATCCTCAGAGCACATGTTCACTGTCAGGCAATGGAATTAGAAACAATGGCTTAAAATATTAAATGCAAATGCAGGCATTTAAGAGAAGCTCATGGTCAGAAAATCTTTATTGAAGGCATAAAATACATGTCATTGGATGCATTTAATAATTTTGGGGAATGCATTTGTTTTTTCAAATATTTTGAGTGAGTCAGGGAGTGGTTACATATCAATATAGATATTGAGTACTGATTCCCATTGTAATGCAGCCTCTTGGCATGAGAGAAATGCCAACAGCTAAATGCAAAAGAGAAGTGCAAACACTTGGATTTTACATTACACACAGAAAATGAACTAACTGAATAGTGTGAACAGTTCAAAGAACTGAATAGTCCATCCCTAGTCCATGTAACTGTGAAATATTCACAAAGGAGTTTCTAAAGTAATGCAGACCTAAATTAGTATTTTAATACATTATAGTTAAAGAGATTAATTTGTTGGTTAATTAAAATGGCTATTAAGATACCCCTAAAATTCTGTGTTACACTTAAGGAACATATTAAATGGAGAAAAAGGAATTCCAGTCACTTACGCATGGTCTCTAGTGACCTCATGTGTGGCGCTGGAACAAGTGTTATCTAACTGACTTGAGGATTTAGACCTTGGTGCTTAAAGAGATGCAGCAAACCTCGATAGCCAAGCAATATATAGTTTATTTCAACTTGATGGATTTCTTTGTCAATAAGTTTTAGAACATCAATTTAACTCACTCTGCCACTCCCCCTAATGCGCTGGACCATATATCCTCTAAGGTTTGTCCTGCCATTGCAATGAATACCAATGGGTCTTTGGTTATTCTCCCATCTTTGCTTATGCCCTCCAAGCTCATCTTGTCCATTAGACCTATTTCCTGGTTCCTTGACCTATTCGTACTAATATGCTGAACACCAATCTTTCTTCCCGACTCCACGTTAGCTGATCTTCTCCCACCTCAGATATGGTCATACTCTTTTTCAAATCTATCAACATATTGTCAACCCTTGATACTTCTGCCAAAACAATCATCCAAATCCTAACTTTTCTGACCAAAGTCCTTGAGTACACTATCATTTGCTAAAATTTGCCCAGTATTCTTAGAGCTTCATCTCTGAATTATTCTGTTCAGTATCTGGTACAGAACTAAAATGATATTTATTAAAATCGTAAGTGACATGCAGCTGTGACAGAGGTAAATTGTCTCAGTTCAACCTTGTGCATCTGTCTATGGCCTTTGACACAGTACACATCCTCCTCCAGTACCACCACCATTGTTTAACTGGATGGGAACAGCTTTATCTATTCAGTTATAGCCTTAGAATAATCTACAAAGGTTCCTCTTTTCACTCATGCACAGTTACTGCTGATGTTTCCCAATCTTTCCTTGATTCATCTCCTATTTACTCATCTGATTTGGCAATGTTTCTAAAATAAAGGGTTAGTAATAAAAATATACATTAACAGCTGCCAGATCTGCTTCCCCACTGCCTCTCTCTACTCTTCCACTGTCTTTAAGTTGGCAGACTGCTTGTCTGAAGTCCAGTACTAGAGGGCTGAAATTGGTTCCAGTTTAATACTGTAAAGTCCAGACCTACTTGTCTTCTGTTCCTGCCACAAGCCTTTTTACCTGGCCATGGATCCCATCCTCCTCCTGGACAACTGTTTAAGGCTGAAGCAGAGAGTAGGCAAACATGATGTCAACTTTGATCTTGACACAAGCTTTTGCCCAAATACATGTGCCATCATTGAGACTGCCCATTGCCACTTCTGTCAAATTGCCTCACTCTGCCCTTGCCTCTGCTCATCTGCTCCTGAAACCATCCTTGCCTTTGTTACTTCTAGATCTAGTTAATCAACTCCATACCAGCCCAGCCTCCCACTTTTTACCTTCTGTAAACTTGAGCTCATCCAAAATACTGCTACCCATCTATGAAATCACTCCAAATCCCATTCGCCCACCCATTGATTTACATTGGCTCCCAGTTAAAGAACACCTCAGTTCTGAAGTCGTCATGCTCATATCAAATCTCTCCTTGGTGCCACCCTTTCTGTATCCATGTCATCTTCCCCAGTCCACAACATTCTGAGATATCTTTACTTGTTGTGGCCTCCTGACTAACCCCAATTTTAATTGCTCCATCTTTAGTGCCATATCTTCAGCTACCAAGTTTGTCCATTCTGGAATTTCCTCCCTGAACCTTTTCATTTTTCTCTGAGAGTTGTGCCTCTGCTGGTAGTGCTCTTTGAGTGAAAAGGTTGTGGGCTTGCCATACCCTTGGCGCTGAAACTCCAGTGTAGTATCGCATCAATGCATCAAGCATTCCAGTGTTCGATGCATTGCCAGGTGTACTGTCTTTTGGATGAGATGTTAAACTCTCTCAGGTGACTATAACAGATCCCATGGCACCACTTTAAAAAAGGGCAGGGGAATTTTACTGAACGTCTTGGTAAATATTTATGTCACTGCTATCAAATCAGTATCACAAGACTATTTGTGGGATGTTGCTGTGTGCAATTTGGCTGCTGTATTTCAACAGTAACAATTTAACGATTTCTTGGTTGGGATGTCCTAATAGGAATATGAATAGGGTGTTAGAAATTCAGGCCTTTCCTTCAAGATGCTCCTTAAAACCTGTCTCTTTGAGCAAGTTTTAATCATCTATTTTATTATCCCCGACATGGCCTGGTGTCAAATTTTGTCGCTTTTACCAAGTGTCCTGGGGCATTTTGCTATGCTAATGACATCATATAAATACAAGTTGTTGTTGCTGTTATTATGAGATAACCTATTTCCATTTCTTATAAATCAGCACTCCAACCAGCAGTCAGTACCAGGGGAACTCTCCTCATATATATTAAACACTGCAAACATTTACCAGACTGAACGAATCAAAGCATTGTCTGGATTTGTGTTTTTAAAGACTATTTCATTTTTTGAAAGCACTGGCCTCACAGACTCCCAGGTGTTTGAGATTGGGGCCACTAATTTTGATAATCAAAACCCAATGTGCACACCAATGGATTTCGTTCTCAGTTCTCTACCTCTCCCCAACCAGAGGCAATGACAGACAAAGCAAAGACTGTACAGCAATTTGAAGCTGGCAGATTCACGTGAGAATCACAGACTCTATTTCCCTGGTACAAAAGTTTGTATGTCTACAAAGGTTTTCCTTACTGGATATTGGATAATAGTTAACCTTTATTGAGAAGGAAACAGAAGGATTTATAGTGCTTTTGTGAAAGAGAAAGATTGAGTCCTGTAGTTACAAAGCACCTTTTGTGGCTTTAGTTCATCCCAGGTGCTTCACAATCAATGAAGTCTAGACACTGTTGTGGGAAATGCAGTTAGACTGTGCATTGCAAATTCCAGAAATAGAAATGAGGTAATGAGCAGAAACTCTGCGTTATAGACTTTGGTCTCATTTGAATGATAGCATTTCTGTCAGTGCAGCGATCCCATATCCCTGTGCCTTCAGCTCTTAATACTGCCTCTCTGACAGTGCAGCACTCTCACAATATTGCACCTATAATAGTGCTGCACTCCCACATTGCAACACATCTTCAGTTCTGCATAGAGAGCATCAGCATTGACAATGTGGTTGCAACAGTCAGAGTCAATGACATCTGCCTCAAAAGGTGGAAGTGCTGTCCATTGTCAAGGTTCACACCTACCATTGAGTGGGAAGAAATCATTCCCATTCTCCCCCTCCCTCATCTGCCTATCACTCCCTCACCTGGATCCACCTATCACCTGCTAACTCTTGTGACACCCCTTCTCTCCACCTTTTCATACCAGCTAGCTCCCCTCTTTCTGTCCAGTCCAGATGCAGGGCCTTGACCTGAAACGTCGACAGTCCATTTCCCTCCGTGGATACTGTCTG
>JARFYF010000053.1:15002970-15015264 GCA_030265395.1 Rhina ancylostomus | reverse complement strand
TTCCAAATTTAATCTGAGAAACACCAGGATTTTAAAGCCCATCCTTTGTGGCAGCTAGTCACTGCTTCCCAATCTACGTCACCTTTGCTGCCACTTTTGTCATCCTGCTTTTGTTTTGTATTTGAGGCAGATCACAGGGGTTTCATTCTGTCAATTCATTAATGAATAGCAATGTCACAGCAAAGATACAATCATGAATGTTTTTTTTCCTGTGGTTCATTCTTTGTTTTTAAATCCCCCTCCAGTTATCCAAAAATCTAGGCTGATGCTATAATGTAGGACCAAGGGTGTACTGCACTGACTGAGTAAATGAAAGGTTAAGCAAGCTGTGTCTGGTCTCTGGGGTTAACATAATAGATCTCATGGCACTGCTTTGAAATCGAAGAAGGGAGTTACCTTTGGTGTTCTGGACAATTTTTGCATCACAACCAATATCACTGAAACTGAATTTATGTTCATTTGAGCTAAGTGTATGCAAATTTGCTGCTACATTTCTATATTGCAACAGTGATTACAAAAGTACTCACTTCTCTGGGATGTCTGAGTTCATGAAAGATTCGACATAAAAACAAGAATTTCTTTTAACTTTTCCTAATATCCAAAAACATAAGATTAATCTCACGTTAACTTTGGTACAGGAAATGTAGTGAAAACCTTAAACTCACACCTAAGAAACTATTGAAGTTGTTCCTATGTTCCATGGTATGATATATGCAACTACATATTATGAAAGTGTTTATGGTTAGGGTCATACAAGGAAGGGGCCAACTAGTGACAGCTTCCTGACAGCAACTCAGACCTTACGTGATTCGCACTATAGTCCAAAGCTCATCACTTTAGTTTAAGACAATCAATTCAATGCCAGTTCACCAGTGCCTTTGAGCAGCCTAGCTTTAGTTTCAAGGTTGTGCCTATTGTTTACTCTCCCTTGCAGACTCACAGAATCACACAATGGTTTCAGCATGGAACTGAGCTGGTAATCACCCTTTGAGTCTATGCTGGCACTATGAAGAACAATCTAGTTAATCGTATCACCATCCTCATCATCCCACCCCAATCCTTTCCACAAGCACCTGCAACTTCTTCCCTTTCAGATACACATTCAGTTCCCTTTTGAATTCTCTGATTAAATCTGTCTCCAATGCTCCCCTGACAGTGCATTCCAGATTCTAACCACTTACTGCATGAAAAATTATATCACATTTTTTTCTTTTGCCAGTCATCTTCATCCTATGCACTCTGATGATTCACCCTTCCACCAAGGGGAAAAATTTCCCTCTCTATGCACTGCCTAAACTTTTCGTGAATTTAAATACCTCCAACAGATCCCCTCCCAACCTCTGTTCCAAGGAGAATAACCCCAGCTCCAGTCTTTCATCTTTCCACATATCTAAAGGCCTTTATCCCTGGAATAATTCCAGTAAATCTCTTCTGTGCCCTATTTAGAGTCACAGGGAGATTCCACATAGAAAAAGGCTCTTAAACCTATTATGCCACACTGACCATCAAACGCACATTTTACACTAATCCAACTCTAGCCTGTTTTATTCTCACCACATTCCCATCAAGCACCCCACAACTCCACCACTCCCCAGATTATACCATTCACCTGCACACTAGGGGCAGGTGAATGGTATTAACCTACCAACCCACACTTCTTTGGGATATGGGAAGAAACACATGTGGTCACACGGAGAATATGCAAACTCTACACAGAAGCACCGGAGATCATATTAAAACCAGGTTGCTGGAGCTGTGAGACATTTTGACTGCTCCACTGTTTTTTGGAGGAAATAGACTTCTTTGCAATCAGTCCTCACAATGTAGCTGAAAAAAGACATGAAAATGCTGGAAATCTAAAATGAGAAACAGAAAATATTCTGCAGGTCAGGATGTACCTGTGGGAAGACAAACAGAGTTAATGTTTCAGGTCGAAGACTATTCATCAATTCTCACAATGATGCCCTACTTGTAGAAATCCTGGTTGTTTTTCACCACTCCTTAATCCAAAGTGAGCAATGATCAGGAGAAGGCACACTGTCACATTTCCCTATTTCTCCACCCATGGATCACCAGCAGCAAATAAGCTGACTCCACCTCTCTAACCTAAGTGTAATTGGACAGTGAGAAGGAGCATAAATTGTGTCTAATTTATCCCTTTCACCAAACCCCAAGAATTATCGGACAATGATTAGGACCGACAACCCTGAGTGATTTCCCTACTTCATAGCCTGGGAGCTGGTAAGCAATTGGAACAACCCAACTGCTGAATCAGATGAGAGAAAAACCCTGAGACCTCTGTTTAGGTAAAAGAGCAACACACAAAGGGATAAAGCAAAAGATTACAACTGGGAGTGGAAATCAAAAAATCCCAAGTTCTGGAAATCTGAAATGAAAGCAGAAAATGCTGAAAACACTCAGTGGGTCAGGCAATATCGATTGCAATTGTAACTTCAGAAATCTATAGCTACATACCAATATGTATCATCATCAGTCATTCTCCAAGTTGAACCCAAATGTAATGTTACATACAACAATCACAAACAAATGAAATATAGACAATAAACAACAGTAAACAATGAAAATCACTGGTATTTTAAAATTAATTTTTGTTTCATATTTAAGTTCTGAAATTAACCCTTTTTGGATTTCAGTAATGTTAAATAATAGTTGATCAAATATATATCAACTCCATTGGAAGTGTCTATTCTTGGTTCCCTTTAAGCATTTCAGAACTAATGGATTGATTGTCCATACACAGGGTATTGTGGCACATGTTTTATTACCTCCTTCATTCCTTCCCTCTACTCTTGCCACTACTTGTAACCTCCAAAGTTTCTTCAGTAGAAAACACAAGACTGCATTGAATATGAAAGGACAATAATTTAAAACTGTCACCTAGATTCAAGAGCGAGGTTTGGACTTATATTTTCACTCAGCAGGTTATTGAACCACTGATAGTGTTTTATCACTAGAGATGGATCAGGTCATTCAACCTCTCATTTGGAAATTGGATCAATATTTGAGGCACTCATGCAGGGATATAGAGAGTGAACAGAATAATGGGCTAGCCTTGGATTGGACTAGCAAGAAAGCAGCACAGAACTGAGAGGCTGAGTGGCCTCTTCCTGTGCTATGAACTTCTAGGTATAAGTGACAGTGAATAATGGATGAGGGCAAAGGTGGAGAACTTGGTTGAATGATTCTTCAGGATTGAAGTTACAGTGTCACAGTGGTGTCACAGTGGCTCCATATGGCGAGGTTATCTAACTTACAACATGTCTGGCAATGAAGATTTTTCCTTCTATACTGTCTGGGTCTTTCAAAGTACAAACACGCTAACCGTTTCATTCCAGAGGCTACACAAGATGCTTTAATGTGAAACCTGAAGATTGCCATTGCAAAGACAAGGGAAAGGGAAATAGAGGACTTCCTTAAGATTTGGATAATGTAGAGGCAGCTTTACTCTGCACTTAAACCATACTGGATGAGTTCTAGGAGCAGATGATTGGGCAATTTAGTGGGAGCTCTATTCTGTACCCAGTCATGCTAAATGTGCACTAGGGATACTTGATCCTGACACTGGGTGGTAAGTGAAAGTCAGTCTAATGTGACGTTCTGAGGAGTCAAAGCCCTGTAGGGATGGAAGCTCATACCTACTGCCATCCAATGGCTGCCATGCAACGGAGCCAGATTCAGAGAAAGGAGTTAGTTAAGTGACTCGAAGCGGAGTGAGTAAATACTTTTTTATCCGCGATGCGTTCATTGTATTTATTTTTTTGTTTTTTTCAAGTCTCCGCTCATAGCAGGGAAATGAAAAGCTCTGCAGGGTGCCAGGGTAGCATGACACCTCTGGCTGGGAAGTGACAGGGGTGATTATACATTCGAGACTGCTGATTATCATAGCGCTTTGTAATACAATACAGCCATTATCATAAAAAATGGATTAAAAAAACACCCAAACCCATCTCCTATTGATACCTCAATGGCCCTGCCTGTTTTATGTCATAACACTAGCTATTTTACCCATTGTTCCCCCCCAGGAGGCAGCACATCAGCAAATGGGAAGGCCAATCATAGGCACTGGTGTGCCAAAATGGGAAGTAAACCACTGCATTGATCTCTTGAAGACATCCTGTTGTGCGTCTGGGGAGGGAGGGAAGAGCTGTCACGTTATGGACGCAGGTTGGATCTGGGTGGCAGGCAGAGCACCAAAGGCTCCCAGTCTCTCAGCTTATCCTGAGTTATCTGATCCAAGCTGGTCTGTTGGTTGAGCTATTAGAACTTGCTGCCAATTTATCCAAGGCAAGGTGTTGGACAAATGTCCTGGAAGCTTCAGGACCTCAAGGGAACTGTTGGAAAGGTGGACTTGGGTGCTGTTAGAGAGAAGGCACCCTTCACATCCTGTTCTAGATGGCCTGAAATATGTTACAGTCAAAGAAATACGTTTCCAAATCACATTATCTTTGGCCTTTGCAATCAGGTGTGGAAAGGAAATAGCTCTTCCAACGTCCAGTTTCAAAGCCATAACAGCAATAGGATGATACACTGTGCCACGAGAGCAGAAACAACAATCAGTAATCAAATGTTTGCTGCAAACTCTGGCAGTAAGTTACTCCTTCTGGTGAAATAGAAGGTAATTGAATGACAACAGTAAGTTAACGCTAATCATTAAAAAGTGAACATTTATTTTCTCTATTATATGACTCCCATCTGAGATGCAGAAAACAATTTAGCTTCACTTCAGGAATAACTGGCTAGGAGGGAAAGAAGTAAAGGAACAGGAATAGCCCAGTCATTCCCATGTGTCTGCTGCACTGTTTCATCAGACATGGCTTATCTGTAACTAAGAAAATACTGGAAGCATTCAGCAGATCAAGCAGCATCTGTGGAAAGAAAAACAGTTAATTTTTCATTTCTGGGACCCTTCACCAGTTCTGACAATCAGATTCATTCAGCTGATGCTGCTCGATCAGCTGAAGGCTTCCAACATTTTCTGTTTTTATTTCAAATTTTCACTGTCTGCGGGTTTTTGATTTTCATTATCTATATCTAACTTCTTTTACTAATTCAATTACAGTTCAGCTCGAATTGAATTTACAATGAGGAACTTACCAAACACTAATCTACAGTGCTTGGCTGCAGGTTTCTACCATGGTTTTGCGTGTTATTCTTTTCTGCTGAATCTTTAACTCAGATCTAAGTATTTGTAATGGGTGCTGCAGGATGGAAGAACTGACTTCTACCTTGTATGATGAATTGTTCCTGAAATCATTGCTGAACAGCCTAAATGAAGTAGACAACCAACAACAGGAATGACAGAGAGGCAGTAGAAGGGTCATGTAATGAAACCTCCATGGGTAGAGTTGGTAGCCCTCCAGAAGATTAAGAAGGTGGGATAGTATCCTCCACACTCCTTCCCCATATGAAGTAATCTTGGCAAGAATTACTGGCAAATAGGGATGTGCTCTTATTTGAGAGAGGCCAACAAGGGAATTGCAAATGGAACGTGGATTGACACACCAACTGCACCTCAATGTGCAAGTCATCTTTGAGCATCAACCTGTGGATGAGCTCTGAATTGAAACTCATATCAAGAGGCAAATATTGGTGTCCCCATGTTTATATACCTGCTTGACAAAATTGTGGAAGTAGCCAAGAAGGTAAGAATGTGGTAAGTAAATCTGTGAAATTGGCAATATTTCACAGATTGGCAAATCTGTGAAAAGCAACAGTCTTCACTTCCTTAAAGGGTCGATATCAACATGAAAGACTTTGAGGTAGAATTATCCAGAAGTGACAGCACAGAAAATGACCATTCAGCCCAAATGGACTATGCCACTGTTTAAGTTCTACATGAACCTCCTCACACTTTTACTTCAATTTGTCCAATTTGCATAACGTCCTATTTATTTTAACATTATTTACTTAACTAAGTCCCATTACTTAACTAAGTCCCATTAAATCCATGTTATTCATCCCAACCCCTCTTTGTGGTAATTAGTTTCACATGCTAAAAATTCTCTGAATAAAGAAATACTACATGATTTTGCTGATTATAATTTGGATGGAAGCTCTGGTGCTGGATCAGGAAGAGGCTCACGGTTCAATCACTGACAGAGAATCTGGGGTTACAGCAGCATGGAATAGGTTTGGTGGAGATGCAGAGCAATAGAAGAGTTAGCTCTAAGATGCATCAAGACTAGATAAGAGAGTGAAGGCTACACTTGACAGCCATAGGTGAGAAGGAAATGTCGCCTGGCATGATGACGCATTCTGTAATGCATTCATATATTAATTTAGCATGGGTAGGGTGCATTGATGTAATGGCATCCTATTAGCAAAATGCAGTTAGTCCAAGAAGTTGCAGCATGCTGGAGACCCTCATAGACTTCCATCTAGCTTTGCTGAAGCAAACATGAACAATCAAGATGATACTTTGCATGTGAGGTATTACTCTTTATGCAATGGATGTTTTGTTGGCGTTACTCTCTGTTCCATTGGTATATTATTCATTTTATTTACGAAGAGTGTATTGTCTATGTTTCTCTTTATGATATGAGAATATTCCTGGTGTTTCTCTCTACACTATGGGATCATTGTTGGCTTTCAATGCATCAATCTGTTGTGATGACTCTCACCCGGTTGGAAAAAACACTTTTTCTGTCACAACAGAGTGCCTGACATTCCCACAAGAATGCAGAGAAGCAAGTAAGATGGATGTGTTGTTGAAAAGAATGACCTGTGAGTTTCAAAGTTTGATTTTGTTGTTCACAATTTGGACTTGCTTTTTCTAGATGTTTAAACTTTATTCTTTAACCAGCCCTATGTGCACATATTGAAAATATCCTTAATGCAGGGGTCTGAAGATAGTGTGTAGGGAAATCAATCCATTCAAATGTACTTTGGCTTTGAGAACAGCACTTGTCCCTTCAGCTCTGATCTGTAGATTGATACTAAGATGGGGACAGAGCAGCCTAAAGCTTGCATGTAATTTTAAACAGATGAAAAGAGAACCACACAATTTGGAGCAAGAGTCAAAGATGAGTAAATTCTACCCGTCTGTTAGTAATGAAACAAGAACAGTTCTGCTGAAATGCTGTTCACCATTTCCGAATATTTTTTTGTGTGAAATAAGGTGGCCTTTGTGTTGGTGGAAAGTGCTGTGACTGTCATTTGTGGATAGAGGAGTGAAATGAAGGTTAATTTCAATATATCACCTACAGGACAAACATTATCAGGGAATCAAGAAGTAAATTAAGACCCAGAAATAGATTCCCCACTGCCTCACTCCACAGTAGGCATGCTGCAGGGAATTGAGAGATGCTCTCTCCTCATTATACCAGGAAAATAGCAGAGAATTTCATTAACTTGGCTAAAGATACACTTTATGAGGAAGGTATGTATAATTTTAATGACAGCAGGAGGCAATTTAAGCAGACTGCGAGTCAGATCCAACACTTTGTGTGAGCATTATTAATTTCATACCACCTCTTAACAATATCTCATGCTCTTGCATAGTAGAAGGTAGCCACTTGTGTATAAGGGGGCGATGTATTAGGTTTCAATAGTTATCAGCAAATAACCACTGATTAATAGCTCATTCAATTCTAAAACATGAATATGTGCATGTGAAGAGTTCTACCTGACAACTTCTAGTGCACCCAAAAGGATGAACGTTACAGCAGTTTTGGTCATGAGTTCCTTGTTCTGAATCCATTTTGCGTCTCAATGACAAATGAATGGGTATTGAACATTTCTGGGGCTGTGCTCAGGAGTGAGTAGGTAGAAAGAGAGGCTGTGAAGTAGTAAAAGTCAGAGAAACAGGATCAGTGCTTGTGATGGGGTCAGAGGGGCAGAGAGGGATCAGAACCTGTAATGGGTCAGAATGGGGCCACAGGGATTGGAGCCTGTGATAGTGTCAGAGTGTGAGGAGAAGGCTCTGAGTCTGTGATGAGGTCAGACTGCTGGGAAGAGTGATTGGAGCCCGTGATGGGGTCAGAATGGGGACAAGGTTGTTGTGCAGTCAGGGTGGTAGCAGGGTGGAGCCCCAGCCAGGAATGTCATGGGGGTGGGATGGAGTCACTGGGTCATGGGCAGAGAGTGGCACATGTGGGGGGGGGGGGTGGAGGTTGCCAGAGCAATTAAAGATAATTAAGGAATGAACTGACATCATAGTGTTTGGAAGACTTGGCTGTCCAGGACTTGTCCAGTGGGCAAACACTGCCTGAACAATACAGTCCAGTTTCCAAAAGGAGTGCAAAACAGAGAACGCCATCTTAGGCGCCTTTCCACGGTGAACTAGGAACGTTTCTATCACGTTTCACTCTGATAAGTATCAATATTCAATCACATCATACTCTAAAAACTGTTATGCAACTGAGTTTTTAGGCAATTGCATGTGTGTCTGTGATTGCAGGTGAATGTTGAAGGTGAATGTTGCCATGTAATATAGAAGAAGACCATTTGGCCCATTGTACTATGCCAGCTATTTAAAAGATCTCTCTAATTACTCCCCTGCTCGTTTTCCTCAGCCTGAAGAAGTTTTCCTCTTCATCATCCAATCTGTAATTGACCTTACATTACAAAGAAAAAGCTATACCATGGAGTGATTGAAAAACAAAGATGTGAATTTTAAAATCAAGGGGCCAGTAGATTGGGAACCAATGCAGTGCAAGACAGCAAACATGGGGGTTTGCTGTGTGACAGAAATAGTGCTGATTGGGACATGGGTGGCAGGGTTTTGGAAGCTCCCAGGTTCAGATACCAGCAAGGAGGATATTGTCAATTGATACAAACAATGCACAGCTGATGTGACCTTGCCAACCACTGGCAGTGCCCTTACTTTAATCAAAGCTTGACGTAGGTGTCCCACTGAGCAGAAACAGCCTGAAGCAAAAGTCCTGTGCAATTGCTGTATTACCCATTAGATATAGAACAGTGTGAGCCAGCCAGTCTCCCTGAACTTCCTGCTTTCAGAGCACTGCAGACCTCCAAGGTTGCCCTGACAGTTCCTTCCATTTTGGACAAATCTTCAGGGAACCATAGCCGGTGTAATATCGTAGTGTCAACAGTAAAAATGTTGCTTTATGTGATTTTCTTTGAATATTCTTATAATGAAAAAACTATGAAATTGGGTAAAAGGACTTTTGATCAGCCAAAAACCAACTGGCCACAGAAAACTGAGGAGCCATAATCAAAAGGTGAGTGATAAGAATGTGGAGCCAGTTTAGTAACAAACAGAAACTCATATGCTGAAAACTCCAGGAATATACCTCAGTAGAGCTGACAGACCAAAAAGGAAGATTTACATGAAATTACCTTCTTCCACATCCCACTCGGGATGTTCCAAAGCATTTTACAGACAATGAAATGCCTTTAAAGTTTAGCTGCTAATGGCGTATTGGAAGCACAGCTGCCAACTCACATACAGCAGACTCCCACAAACAATAATGTGATTATGCACAGACAATCAGTTTTAGTGGTGCTAATGAAGGGCTGGACGGGTGTGGTTAGTAAATCAATATAGGCCAGGACGCCAAAGATAATCCCCCCACACTGCTTCATCTCTTTTATGTCTACTTAGGATAGTAGAAGGTGTGTGTGTCAGTGTAATGTCCCATCAGAAAGGCAGCACTTCCAATGATACAGCACATGGTCAGGATTGTACTGGAGTCTCAGCCTAGGTTTGTGTCTAGAGTGAGACTTGGACCAGGAATTCTCACTCTGATATTAATGACCCTATTGTTGAATTTTGGATTACCATCTGAACTTTTACCATGAAACTGAATTGCTTTGGAAAGAAACTTGAGAAGTGGGTGAAAATGCCCAGTAATGTTTTTGTTGCAAAAATTCTTATAAATATTTATAAATATTTCAGGGAAATGCTTAAACCAGAAGCAATGCAGTAGAAATGTACTGTAAACTTGCAAATGATATATGAAATGCGCTAGATATGTATTTAAATTATTTCTGTATCAAATGTGGCACCTTCGTGAAACATAAATAAAATGAAATCAAGTATTTCAGCTCATTAGCAGTAAAATGTACTCAGGAAGAAGTCAGCTGTAGCCTTTCTCTCCACCCCCTCTCTCTCTGTCATTAACCAAACAGTGATTTAATCAACAACTGTTGAAATTTTCAAACAGATGTGAGATTTTTTAAGTTCATGCCTGTATTTCAGAAACTTAAAGTACTTTACAGTGTGACTCACAGCATACAGTCCATTTACAGGCTGCAAACAGAAAGAAAAGTCTAAATTATCTGTGCTGATGATGAGACTTGCCACACCCTTCATAACCATGGCTTTACCCCTACCATATCTCACAAGGCTTTCAATCACATCGCTGCTATTTCCTGCATTTCTGCTCTCACCTTCCAGCTGAATTCACTTGTACTTCTACAAATTTGGTGCATTGCATTCAGTGCTCAAGATATGGTCTTCCCTACAGTGAAGGAATCAAACATAGATTAGGTGAGTGCTTTGCAGCACACCTCCATTCAATTTGCAAAGAAGACCCTGAGCTCTAGTCACCTGTCATTTTAATTCTCTGCCCCACTCTCACTCTGTTGTCCAATGAGACCCAACATAAGATTAAGAAAAAAATACAACATGTTTGCAATTCAGGACTCGACTCTGCATTTAATAATTTCAGATGGGCATTATTTTTCTCTCTCCATAGATGTGGCTGTACCTTTCTATCTGAATTTGTTTCTTTTTTTCTCTTCTGTCTCAGAGTGATTGTTACTGTGATGACTTTGGTTTGTTTGCAACTTGTACACAGATATTTCCTCTATTATTCCCACCTCTTCCTCTCTGCAACAAAACATATTTGTTTTCTGACTGCTCCAGTTTTGATGAAGGGTCACTGACTTCAAACACTGACTCAGTTTCTCTCCACCTGGGGATGCTGAATTCTTCCAGTATCTTCCGTGTTTGATTTTGTTTTTGAGCATTTTCAGATTTTTGTTCCAAAAAGCAGAATCTATTGCTCTGCAGCAAGAAGAATTTATGGCCAAAAAGATGGAAAACTCTAAAATCAAAGTCAAAGTCGAGTTCGTTGTCATATGCACAAGTACATGTATGCACAGGTGCAATGAAAAACTTACTTGCAACAGCATCACAGACACATAGCATCATATAAGTAGTATTCACAAGAAAAACATAAATTAAATGTAAATTATACACAACTTTTACAAGAAAAAACACATTAGAATAAAAAAAACAATGTCCATTTTAGTGTAAACTGATCAAAGTGGTCATAGGGTTGCTAAACTCTAGTGATTAGGGTTGCAGTGGTAGGTTCAAGAACCGAATGGAGCTGTTCTTGAACTGGGTGGTGTGGGACTTCAGGCTTCTGTACCTGCTACCCCATGGTAGCTGGAGTCTCCTGATAAAAGCAAGATTATTTCTCTGAAAAATTGCAGATAGCAGTGAATATTTAGAAAATGCAAATAATGCAGTTACAATCAATCCCATCCATCCAAAATAGAATGGTTTCCATGCTTGATTAATGGGAGAAATCACCTCAATGTCTACATTCCAGTCTGGAAAAGTGATACATGTTGATCTTTGGATACCATGAAATCATATTAGCTCAGGCAACTGTTAGGGATTCCAAATGCATGTGTGTGTACGGGCAGGCGTATGATAAGTATGCATATATGTATGAGACTGTGTGTGCACTAGTGTGCATGCATGAATGTGTATGATTATGGGTGAGCGTGTGTGTACCTGACTGTGTGTGCATATATGATGGGAAGTTGTTGAAATTGTCCCTATGACAATGAGCAATAGGCCTCAGTCAACCACAGTGATGTTGCTGCTCTGAGTTCCTCCAGCAGTGTGGCTTTAGCTCCAGCTTACAGCATCTGCAGTCTCTCGTCTCAATGTTGCTTGCATGTCTCGATATGCACGAGTGCCCGTGTGCATATAGGCTGTCCCCAGATAATGAATGAGCTCCATTTTTACAGACGTCCATAAGTTAATTTCATCCACGTCAGAAAATACACAAAAAGCACTTGGCATGGCAACCAAACCTTCACAATACTCTAATGGATGGCATCAAAAACACATAAGACCGATAAGAAAGAACAATTACCTAATGTGGAGAGAGAAAACTAGTTCTGCCGTTCATAGGAAAGAATGTATATACATACATTGGACATTTAATTTAATATTGTGAGAGCTCAGTCATTTTTTGTAGGGGTGTCCACAGGTCAGGGTGTCCATAGGTCGGGCATTTGTAACCCAGGGATGGTCATTGTATGACTAAGTGCATCTGAGAGTATTTG
>JARFYF010000053.1:14968956-14980651 GCA_030265395.1 Rhina ancylostomus | reverse complement strand
CATCTTTTTGGCCAGGAGTCTTCACATCTGACCGAGGACCCACCTCCAGAATTCATGATCTGACTGAGGATCCACCTCCAGAATTCATGATCTGACTGAGGACCCACCTCCAGAATTCATGATCTGCTTGGAATCTAACTCTCTCTTTGGTAGCTGCTGATCCAACGTTGACAGTCTCAGTCTTCCACTCCCTTCACTCATTCTACCTACCGCTTCTGAATCTGCAGCGCTCTGCTCACCAAGAACCAATCTTGTGATGCCATCGTCAAACCGGTTGACAAAGATGGTCTTGCAAACTGTCATCTAGCTCGCAGAAGCCAAAAATCTTATTCCATCATTCCATTCTGAACCATGACCCCACCACCAAGCATCAGGCCTTTGTAGCCCACCTGCCCCCCAACCCCTGCCAACAGTCATGGACTTCATTTCCTCTGGATATCTCCCCTCCACAGTTTCTGGCCTTGTCATCTCCCAGTCCTGCACAGCCCACTTCTCTCTCCTGCCCAAGATCCACAAGCAAGCTTCTCCAAGCAGACTCATTGCTACACCCTGCTTTTGCCCCACCAAAATTATTTTGTCTCTCTCTCCTCTGGTCCAGTTCCTTCCCACTTACATCCATGACACCTCTAATGCCCTGCACCACTTTGACAGTTTCCAATTAGCCAATCCCAACCAACCTATCCTTACCATGGATGTGCAATCTCTCAGCACCTCCATCAAAATGGTCTGAGGGCCCTTCACTTTTTCCTTGAACAGAGGTCCCAGCCAATTCCCATCTGCCTACACACTGATTCTCCTGGCAGAATACATTCACACACTGAACAATTTCTCCTTCAAATCGACTCACTTTCTCAGGCCAAGGGTGTAGTTATAGGAACTCTCATGGACCCTAAGTTATGCCCACCTTTTTGTGGGATACATAGAAAAGTCCTTGTTTCAGGATCCCTCCCTCAACTATTTTTCAGATGCATTGACAACCATATTTGTGCTACTTTTTGCACTCATACAGAAATCAAAAATGTAATTATTTTGCTGCCGATTTCCACTTTGCTCTCATCTTCACCCAGTCTATCTCGGATTCTTCCCTTCCCTTTTTCAAACTCTCTGTCTTCATTTCAGGAGCTAGACTAGACACAAACATCCATCATAAGCCTACAGATTCCCACAGCTTTCTTGACTACACTTCCTGCCCCCCCCACCCCATCATTCTGTATAGTCTCTATTCTATTGTCCCAGTTTCTCTGTCTCTGTCTTGTTTACAGTGATGATGAGACTTTTCACCCAGCTGCCTCTGAAACGTCTTCCTTCATCCTGACCATAATTTCCCCTCTATCGGTGACAGAGCACTTGACCACATCTCATCTATTTTCCAGACCTCTACCCTCACCCCCTCTCCTCCTGGACAGAGCAAGATCAGAATTCCCCTGGTCCTTACCTTCTGCCTCACCAATCTCCATATTCAACAGATCATCGTTCTCAATTTCCACTAGCTCCAAGAAGGTTCCACCACCAAACACATCTTCCCTTTCTCTCCCCTCTCAGCATTTCAAATGCTGTTCCTTTCATGAACAGGGACTGTTCCTTTCATGACCCCCTGGTCCATTCTTGCATTCCCACCAATCATTCCCTTTCTAACAGCACTTTCCCCATGCAACACCCGTCATCTCAATTCTTCCTTTCCCACCATCCAGACACACAAACAGTCCTTCCAGGTGAAGCAGTGATTCACTTTCATTTCTTCTAATCTCACGTACTGTATTTGATATTCACAATATGGTCTCTCAGACACTGGAGAAACCAAATGCAGATTGCATGACTGCTTTGCAAAGCACCTGTGTTTAGTCTGCAGGAATGATCCTGAGTCCCCTGTTGCCTGCCACTTAATTTTCCATCACACTCCCACTCTGACCAGCGGTGAGTGCCACCTGCTCTGTATAATGAGGCCTAATACAAGCTTGAGGAACAACACCTCATCTGCCATCTGGGAATGCTGTAGCCTTTCAGACTCAATATTGAATTCTACAAATTTGTAATAACTTGATTTAACCCTTAATAGTGTTGATCTACAGAGGGATCTTGGGGTCTACATCCATAGCTCCCTGAAAGTGGCTGCACGTCAACAGGGCAGGAAAGAAGGCATATGGCATGCCTGCCTTTATTAGTCGAGACATTGAGTTGGAGAATCAGCAAGTTGTGTTGCAGCTTTATAAAACTTTGGTTAGGCAGCATCTAGAATTGCATTCAATTCAGGTCACTCCATTATAAGAAGCATGTAGAGGCTTTGGAGAGTATGCAGAAGATGGTTACCAGGATGCTGCCTGGNNNNAGAGGGCATGTGCTATGAGCAGAGGTTGGACAAACTTGGATTGTTTTCTCTGGAGCGGTGGAGGCTGAGGGGAGACCTGATAAAGGTTTATGTTTATAAGGGGCATAGGTAGAATGGACAGCCAGTTCTTTTTCCCAGGGTTGAAATATGTAATACTAGAAGACATGCATTTAAGGTGAGAGGGGGTCAGTTCAAAGGAGATGTGCAGAGCAAGTTTTTTTACACAAGAGTGGTGGGTGCCCGGAATGCACTGCCTGGGTTGGTAGTGGAGACAGTGTCAATAGAGGTGTTTAAGAGTTTCTTAGATAAGTACATGAATATGCAGAGAATAGAGGGATATGGGCCATGTGCCACTGAGGGGATTAGTGTAATTAGGCATCATTAGCTTAATTAGTTCAGGACAACATCATGGGCTGAAGGGCTGTACTGTTCTATGTTCTATGTTCTTGATTTCTCTGTCTGTATCAAAACTGATCATTTCTAAGCCAAGTATCAAAGCCATCATATGTGATATTGGCTCAGTTTTTCTCTCTCCATCAGCACAGCGTGACCTACTGGGCCCTGCATTTCACAATGTTTTGTGCTTCTTTGTTTGTATCATTACCCTCTAAATGTCCCATTAACTTATTGACCTGAGGACATCTGCAACTTATCCCCATGATCATCCTGGCCTCACCCTATCACAGATACTATTCTCTTTGTCTTTTTATCCATTCCACCAACCTAAAAAACTAACTTGTTTTTCTCTCTTTCTCAGTTCCAATAAAGGTTCTTTGACCTGTATCATTAACAGCTCAAGATTCACATTACTAAAATCTATTAAGTTCCTCAAAGATGTACAAAGAAAATACTTAGCAATGGCACGAATGACTATCAGCAAGGCTCAGCACCTACTGTATATTGTTGCTCCTAAACTGCTCAGGGACACCACTTTCATTCTTTCTGGCTGTGTTCTCTTATCTGCCATCTATATTCTCAGACGTATATGAAGAGGTCCCAATTCCCAATTTAACTCCCCCCTCCCCCCGTGGCTATGTGGAATTCATGTGAAACTCAGCATTATTTATTCTGTAATCCCCAATCCTTACTCAATTGTTTCTGCTTTCCCAATGTTATATTCTCACCATGTTCTCATTCCATTCTTCCTGCAGACTTTTGAACTTCTGAACTTATGAACAATTGCTCATACCCACGTGCCTCCACCAATTTCATGACACACAGTTTTGGTCTATTTCATCTTTTTCAGCAACCTTCCTAAATAACCAACAGACAAGTGGCTGCATCAATGGTTCCTGCATAAAAAAGATTACTTTTGTCACAGATGTCACATCCTAATCATCAATTAGCAATGTATTTCTGCATGCAGATATTACTTTTCTAACTGATGGTATTGCAGGTCATATCAAAAATCATGGAGCAAGGCAGAGAGCTTCACATTGCTTTAGTTCTGCAGCATTTTTTCAGTAGTTACAAAACCTATCACAGTTAACAGAAACAGTAGATCTTACATCTTAGTTACATAACCTTTAAGTTACTTAACCAAGTTTTAAATTTTGCCTTACAATTAGTTCTAAGCTATTCACAAGCAAAAGATCAAGAGGGTTTTTTTTCGATATCACAGTTTCAACTGGGTAGCAAGGGTTAATCAACATTTCATGCAGCCAGTTCCAGATTCATCACTACTCTTTGGGTGAAAGATGCCTTCTTCGATTCACTTGTCATCCTTCTACCATCTATATTGCCTGGCTATTGTCCTCTCTGTTAAAGAAAATCAGTCTTTTGCTTTCACTCAGTTGTGTTCTCTCAGAATTTTATACACCACTGTTAAATTTCTCCTTAACCTCGTTTATTCTGGAGAAAACAATCCCAGCCGAAGCACATGTGGTATATGTTAATACATGACACATATGCATGACATATGCACACATGCACAGTTGAAACAACAAAGGTACATATGTTCCAACAGCTCTCTGCTTCGCTCCATGATTTTTGATATAACTTGCAATACTATCAGTTAGAAAAGTAATATCTGCATTCAGAAATATATTGCTAATTGATGATTAGCATGTGACATATGAACCTTGTGTGGAGCATTAAAATTTTCTGGGTTTGCTTCAAACAGAATTGCAGAGCTTAGCTCCAGCTAACTCTGGCTATCAACAGGAGTAGGTATGGAAAGAATCGGAGAGAATGGGAAAGAATGAGAAGGGAGAAACAATGTGGCTTGAGAAATTCCTAGGTGTGTGCTTGAGAAATTCCTGGGTGAGGAATAGCACAGCCCTTCCGTGTGTCCAGCTGAGTGCCTTCAGCTGAGTGCTTACCGGGATAACAAAGCTCAAAACATTTTCAGAGTGTGGGAGATGCTCTAGAAAATTCAGTATGGTTAAAGTTCAAGAGGCTATGGCCAACAGACAAAAGGAAAGCAGGGAAAACGTTTTGCTTTCTGGTGTGGCATCATCAGGAATGACATCAGAAGAAAAGAGCAAAATAGGAGCCCAGATTCTGGCATTATAAACCATGGTGCCTACAGCCTGGTGTACGAGCCTTGCAGTTTGTGTGTAAAGCACATGGAAATATTTTTTAGAGCAAATAACACCATGAAAATTGATAGCAATGTCAAGAATGTGCCTGTACTATATGGGAGCACAGAACAAAACAATTCTACATAAAATGGTTTTCAAAATTTACACGACATTTGAAAATCTTTTAATGCCATTGAAAGCAAATGATGTTTCCTTAAGTGTAGTAGTATAAAAGGTACTGAATCAGTTCAATCCTAGAGAGTCAGAAATAGTGGAGAGACAAATTTGGAATTAGGAATTAGAAGTTGGACGAGACTGTCAGTAAGCATATTATCTTGTTGACAGATATACCTTGGCACTGCAACTTTGATACCTTCATAGACCTGGCAATGCTTACAATGCTTGTTCATGGTTTAATCGAAGGGCAAATTCAATTCAAGTTATTAAGCACACTGAATCTCACATTTGTGTGCAATACTGCAATGTCTGTACAGAAGCCATCATGGAATGCTAAAGAATTCCAACTAATGCACAGTACAAATAAGATGGCACTTCACAGTCATGGAGTTATAACAAAGGTTAGAGTTCCAAAGCAGAATCCAAAGCACATGGCTAAGGCTGACACAAATTGCAGTTACAGATGTGGCAGAAGTCATATCTGTATGTATGTCAATTTAAAACAACAATATGGTTTAGTGGCCAGAAAAAAAGATCACATAACTTCAGCATGCAAGTCCAAAGCCAAAGTAGTTAATCAAAGCAACTTCAGCAGTATGTTTTCTTCACAGAAGGAAAATGTTCACAACAAAATGTCACAAGAAGTCTACGTAATTTTGAGTCCAATGAGAACAATGGAGAATTGGGCTTTATACTGCATTTACACACCTAGAAGCAATGGTAGAAAGCAGGATGACCTCCAAATAAAAATATGATTAAATGGTCAGTGCATCGACATGGACTTTGAAATGGCAACAGATTTCTCAATTATGTTTAAGGCTACATATCCAAGTCAGTTCAGTCAACTACCAACGATGAAGAGTAAAGTGAACTTAAAAATATAATCAGGTGAAGTGCTGAAGATTCTTTGCAAGATGAAATGGGCAGTGAATCACAATAGTAAAAGAAATCAATGGTCGCAGCTAATTGCACCATTCAGTCAATATTGATGGGCTCAAAGTTATTAGATTTGAAAATATTGTCAGCATTGGTGCTTCAAAATCACATGTAGACATAGTTTCAGTGAGTTATGCACAAGTGTTCAAGGATATATTCATGGACATTACAGGTCACAATCCTTATCAACTCAGGGACAAAAGCAACACACTGAAAGTTTCCACCTGCCCCATATGCGCTGAAATACCAGGTGGAGGAAGAGTTCAACAAATCAGAATAGAAAGAAATTCATTACCATACATGGCCTACTACATGATGGCGTGCAAGCCATGATCTTAACCAGTGGGTCCACAGCAGACCCAACCTCAGTGCAAACTTGTGTCAAGAAAGGCTGCATCATCACCTAACACTTTTCTCTTTTTTTTCTTACTGAACTGCTGCAGCTCATCTGTAGCAAGCTTCCTGTTGGAGTTCTGTTAATCTAAAAAATAAATGGGAAACTCATCAACTACTTCATCTCCTTTCCAGATCTAAGGACACTTCAGCTTCAGTTATAGAACTGCAATACAAAGATGATGTTTTCATATGTAATGCAGAGTCCAAGTCATCACTGACTTGTTCACTGAAGCTTACAGGAGAATGACCCTTACACCAAACACCTGAGGAATAAAGAACCTTTTCAACTTGCTTCCACTCTAACATAATAGTCCAGAACAAGAGCCTTGAAAGCAAAGACCACTTCACATGTTTCAGGAGCCACCTTTCAATAAAGGCAGACATCGATGATAAAATTCAGTTCATCAGCACAACTTTGGCTGCCTGAGACCAAGAGCTCAAACTGGGCACAAAGCTTATGGTCTGTTGGACAACAGTGGCCCTAGTTTCTATATGCTACTGATTAAGTGACCACCTACCAAAGCCACCTCAGAGCACTGGAGGAATGCTACTAAGACTGACGATGTAGATTCGAACCAAGAACCTCAAATTACTTAGTTGGGACCACTCAGAAGCCAAACATAAATGACAGAGGGACCATGCCTCTCAAACTGCCCACAAGCCCAACACATTGAGCATCTCTTGCCCTACCTGTACCAGAGTCTGCAGGTTCAACAATGACCCCCTTAACCACCTCAGATCTCACAGAACTGGAGTGGAAACAAGTCATCCTTGACCCCACACGACTGCCAGACAAGACCTTCAGTCAAAATCAGATGCAACCAGTCAAGGAAAAGGTGAAAGCAATTGCGAAGGGAAATTAGAATGAAAACATTGCCAAACAAAGATCATTCCTCAGCTATGCTAGATTCTAGCCAGATCGTGCAACATTTCTGGTGCTATTACATCAGTTATTGAAGAAAGAAGAAAACCGAAATGGGGGCCAGGAACAGCAAACAACATGCAACTTGTGTGAGGAAGGTTTGGGAAGTGAGTCTTTGTAAGTTCACTACATCATAACAGGTGCACTGAAACTTGTAATACTTCAAGTTATGGAGTAGGAGGAGTTATATATATTAATAAAAGGTTCTGGAAGAACTCAGCAGGTCAGGCAGAATCTGTGGAGACAAAAGGTGAAAGTCAGCATTTCAAGTCAAGACCATTCATCAGTACTGATTGGGAAGAGGAAAGATTGCCAGTTCGAAGAGGGGTGGGATAGAGGCTGATAGATGATGGAATTGTATAAAATTATGAGAGGCATAGATAGGGCAGATATTCAGCCTTTTTTTCAGGGTAGAAAGGTCAAATACTAGAGGGCATAGGCTTTAGGTGAGAGGGGGGATGTTTAAAGGAGCTGTGCGAAGCAATTATTTTTACGCAGAGAGTGGTAGGTGCTGGGACCCTGCTGCCAGGTGAGATGGTAGAAGCAGACATGATAGTGACACTTAAGAGACATTGAGATGGAAACATGAACAGGCAGGGAGTAGCGGGATGCTAACAATGTGCAGAGATGGGATTAGTTTGGACTGATGTCATGGTGGGCCCGAAATGTTGACTGTTTATTTCCCTCCATAGATGTTGCCTGACCTGCTGAGTTCCTCCAGCATTTTGTGTGTGTTGGGCCAAAGGACCTGTTCCAGCAGCGTACTGTTCCATGTTCTGTGTTCTAGGTGGAACCAGATGGGGAGGGGATGACTGGCAGATGGAACATTGTTGGCGGGAGGTGTTTGGAACAGTGAACAAAGTCAGAAGAAGACCAGATGGACAGGAGAGTCTGTGTGGGCGGAGAACACCACAGGTGTGGGTCACCTGAAAATGGAAAATTCCGTGTTTATACCATTGGGTTGTAAGCTACCCAAGCAGAATATGGTGTTATCAGTCATGTAACGGATAATAGTCAAGAGAAACTAATTGTGTTTTAATCACATATATTGATAAAGAATGAGAAAAAACTGTGAGAAATAATGATTTAAGGATTGTCTTTCAGGTGCTGGGGACTCAAGTATTTACAGTTTATATAAATGATTTGAACAAAGACACCAAATATATGCTTGCTAAATTTTCTATTGACACAAGAATGGGTAGGAAAGTCAGTTGCAAAGAGGGTACAAAGAGATATGGATAGGTTAAATGAATGGCAAAGGTCTTACAGGTGGAATACAATGCAGGAAAATGTGTAGTTTTCCATTATCGTAGGAAAAATAAAAAAAAGTATCTTTTCAAAATGGTGAGAGGTCACAGAGCTCTGAGATGCAGAGAGATCTGGTGGTCCTGAAGCATGATTCACAAAAGACTAAGCAAGTTCTGCAAGTAATTAGGAAAGCTAACAGAATGTTATTGTTTATTGATAAAGAAGTTGGATATAAAATTAGGGATGTTATGCTTCAGTTATGTAGGGCACTGGTGCAACCTCAGCTGAAAAACTGTGTGCAGCATTGGTCTCCTTATTTGAGAAAGGATGTTAATGCAGTGAAGGCAATTCAGAGAAGGTTTACTGGAATAATACCTGGAATGGTTGGATTTTCTTAGTGAGGAAAGATCAGGGAGACCAGACATATCTGCTGGAGTTTAGAAGAGCAAAAGGAGACTTAACTGAAATCTATAAGATCCTGAGGATGTGCAGAGGATGGTTCTTCCTGAAGAAGAATCAAGAACTAGCAGACCATTGCTTAGAAGTAAGATGATATGAGGCGAGTTATTTTGTCTTAGAGGGCCATGAATCTTCAGAACTCTCTTCCTCAAGCAGTAATGAAATAGAGGTAGAAGTAGATGTATTCGTGATAAACAATGGTATGAAATGTTACAATGGGTAGACTGGATTGCAGAATTGGGATTGTACTCAGATCAATCACAATCTTATTCAAAGAGGGGTCAAGTGGTCTACTGATGAAACATCGCCTGTTTATCTCCCTCCATTGAGGCTGCCTGACCTGCTGAGTTCCTTCAGCATTTTATGTGTGCTGCTTCATCCTATATGGCAAGTCTATATGGCAAATGGCATCCTATATGGCAAATGGGCAGGCACAGTAGTGTAGTGGTTAGCGTAATGCTATTACAGCACCAGTGACCCAGGTTCAATTCCAGCCGCTGTCTATAAGCAGTTTGTATGTTCTCCCTGTGTCTGCGTGGGTTTCCTCCAGGTGCTCTGGTTTCCTCCCACATTCCAAAGACATACGGGTTAGGAAGCTGTGGGCGTGCTATGTTGGTGCTGGAAGCGTGGCGACACTTGCAGACTGCCCCCGAACACTCTACGCAAAAGATGCATTTCACAGTGTGTTTCAATGTACATATGACTAATGAAGAAATCTTATCTTATAAAAATTAAAATGAATTAGTATCCTCACTGATGAAAAAAACAAGATGCTGGAGGAACTCAGCAGGTCAGACAGCATCCGTGGAGCAAAGCAGACAGTCAACGTTTCAGGTCAGGACCATTTCTCTAGTATTCCCACTTCTCCAGTTCTGATGAGGGGTCATCGATCTGAAGTGTTTACCCTGTTCCTCTCTCCACAGAATTATGATTGACTTTGAGTGTTCCCAGCACTTTGCTTGTATGCCACCTCTGAAAAGCCTCTTTCACAGGTTTAATAGCCCACTCTCTGTCGGTTTACCCTATCAGGTCATAGCTCTTCCCTGCACCAATTGACGGTCACTTATATTACAGGTTGTCCCCAGTTTATGCAGGGTTCTGTTCCTGTGAACTGTTTGTAACCCACAAGTTGGAAGTGCAGCTGCAAACAGAGTTCACAGGTAGCAGAAGATGCCAATCCTGCAGCTGCCGGCAAATCCATCCTGCTGGTCTCCCAGGTGTTTATGTGTGGGCTGTACACAAGTTGGACATTTTAACTGGGGAGGGCCTGTAGTCAATGATCAGAACCAGACCCAGCAGTCAAGGCATAGCTTCACCACAGCATTGGAGAATTTGACGTAAACTTATACTATCTTGTATTCTACAGTTTTGGATACATTAACTGAAAATTAAAAGACTGCAATTTGCTGAAGATCTGAAACAAAAACAAGAAAGCTGGAAATGTTCAGCAGGTATCTTCCGACACTTTCAGTTTTCATGTTCGTTGTGGTAACCAGTGGTCCATGGTAATGGTAATCCCATCCATTATTGCTGAGAGTGCAGTAATGTGATGGAAATAAATTGTCACTGTAGTCTGCAGCACAGTCTTGTAGGTGTTTCTCAATACCATGTCATCTGCAGATTGGACAGCAATGCAGGAAGTTAGTCGAATGCATCTGGTGTATGTGCCTAAGCACAAGTGTCTTTTTGGTTGCATTGAGGCTGTAGCTGAATCCACTTATTCAGTGTCTGAAGTGTTAGTTCAAGCTTTCCATTATTCACAAGAACATAGGGACAGGAACAGACAACTTGGACCCTCGAGTCTACAGATCATGCCCTAGCCTCATCTCCTCTCCTATGCCAGTTTCCCATAGCCCTCAGTTTCCTGGTCTTTGGAGAATTTACCTACCTCCTCTTTAAACATCCCAAAATTACAGCCTCTATAACCCTCTGGGGTAGAGAATTCCAGACATTCTCCACTCTCTGTGAGAATACATAGGAATATATGAGCTCACCCTGCTGTCCAATGAGGTCCTAGTTGATTTAAATTTTAACTTCAACTGCACCTTCATTGGTTGCTGTAAATTACCTCTGGTTTAAGTGGCTGGTGGGAGAACCAGGAGGGTGTTAATGAGCATGTGTGAGAGAATAGGTTATATGGAAGTATGTGGGGAAATGGGTTTGGTGGGATTGCTCTGAGTGCCACCATAGGCTTGTTGGGCTGAATGATTTCCTACTGTACCGCAAGGAAATATGAAAACCAAATTCCCATCTGCCCCACAATAAACTTTTACCCCCTTGCCATTGCTGCCTAAAAAATATCCAAAGGCCCTGCGTCCAGACGTCTCTGATGTTCAGAAGCTCTTTTTCAGGAAGAGTGTTCCAAAGACTTATACCCCTCACAGACAGTATTTTGCCTATGTTTCAAAGGGCTGACACATTTTTTTGAATAATGACCCTTAGGTCCAGGTTCTCCCAAAAGAGGGAACATTCTCATCACATCCACTCTGTCAATCAAGTCATGTTTCAGTCAAGTCCCCTCTCACTCATCTAAATTCCAATTAATACAGTCCTCAGAAGACAATCCATCTGTTTCCAGGTATAAATCCAGTCAACCTTCTCTGAACAGCTTCCAATGCAGTAACATCCTCCCTTAAACAAGGAGACCAATACCATACATAAAATTCCAGTCACCACTGCCCTTCTAACTAGAGCATCATCTCCTTTCTT
>JARFYF010000053.1:14954998-14966523 GCA_030265395.1 Rhina ancylostomus | reverse complement strand
GAGTGGAATAAACAAGATGCACATGTTTTAGCAATTTTATTTGTCTGGTAGTGATTCATTATATTCCTGGCACTACAGACCATTAAAATAAGAACCCACACTGTCTCCAGCAGCTACGCCCTCACACTCCTTTTATTGACTGCCCAGCATGTTCACTTCCATGTAACTCACCCTCCCACAGCCAATTGGCAAGGAAACTCTTCATCATCATTGGAAGTTAAGGAGTCAATGTGCAATTCTTAATTGGAAATCTGGGTTTCTGGTATTAGAATAACTGATAAACAGATGTGAATAAAGGAAAACAAAGAAGCCCAATCTTTTTTAAATCTTCTTACTGATCTTCTTCAGTCTTTTACTTGCTAAAGTGTCCCGGAGATTAATCCTGAATTCTTAGAGAGTCCAGGAAAACCCTGGAGAGTCAACAACCATCACAATGATCCATAATGGATGCTTTTGTCAGTTACAGTATATGCTGGCAGCCTGAATTCTTTAAAAACCATTTAACAAAACACATTTGTAGATTCTTAGATATTAGGAGAATCAGGGGATATGGAATTAGTGCAAGAATGTGGGCTGAGATGAAAAAAAAACAGCCATAAACATATTGAGTGGTGGAGCAGACAAAAGGGGCCAAATGGCCTTCTGTTTCTTATGTTCTGGTGATTTTAATCATAGAAAAATCATAAAGATATTGGTTTGCATTTTTCTCAGGATCAGGAGGACCGTCATTTGTGAACTAAACCATTGTAAGGATTTAGTTCTGAAATGACAGTGTGTCCACTTTAAGAGAAGCTGATAAATTTAAATCCTATTAAAATGAGTAGTGTACTTTAATTACTTTTAATATAAAAAATTGAATTAAAAATTACTAATCCTCATTTCACCAGAGAAATTGCTTTTATATATTATATATAAGTTTGTAATCAATCTTTTTTATGACTTTTTCCATGTATATTTTGGTGCTCATCAGTGTGACAGATGTTAGTGCTGAGACAGAGCTATTCACATTAAACTTACATAATTCCACAAAACCATCTCACATCAGGGTACAGTAAGACTTTGGAACTGAGGAAAGCTTACTCTGTGCTATTGTCATCAAACACCCAAACACGTTAGGGCAGGTATAATATGGGTTAGATACGAAGCAAAGGGCAGGTCCTGCAAGGCTCAGATATTCTGGATCCCATTAAACGCTTAAAGAGGAGATACAAAACAGCTTAAATGCAGAGAAAATTTTCCTCTACGATGTCACAGGGACGTTGCAGCAAGGGTCAAATACAGACCGGAAATCCCTCTGTCCCATTAAACACAAGTGGAAGTGGAGCATAGATTAGATACAAAGTAAAACTCACTCTGCATTGGCCTATCAATTATCTCAGTTAAACTGTGGATGAATTATATGAAGCCTGATTCTCTCCATGTCTAATATCCATACTCTTCAACACCATGATCAGGAATAGGAACCCAGGACAGCTTTTCCTCTGGGTTAAAAGGTCATGTAGAACCACTGAAGCTTCCCCACACTGCTGCGTCTGAGATCAACTAATGCTTCACTAACAGGGTTGGAGGCTAATCCTTAAATTTTTTCGTCAGATTTTACTGTTTCCAGTTGCATAGGAGATCAGAATTAGGATGCTTAGACATAAGGTGGTCACTAATAACTCTGAGAATTCAGGAATAATTTCCTTGCTGGAGATTGGCAAGGTAGTGAAACTACAGGGGAAGCTACAGAGGAATAAGTGGACATATTGATAAAATGGAATTAATCAAGAAGGCTTGCAGGAAACATGAACAGGATGGGCTGAATGGTCTGTTTCTCTGCTGTTAATATTTGAGCTCAGAAGAGAATATACTAATGGAAAAGGTATTGTTGAACCCTCTCTCACAAAGTTTATCTCTATAACCCACAAAACTGCTGTCTTTCAAATTATTTCAAAAAATTTAAGGAGATTTGTTAACTTTGGTTTCCATAACAAAACATCTCATGAATTAATTTAAACAATCGACAGCAGTCAAAGAAACTTCTAATGCAAAACACACCACCATCACCCATCCAAATGACTCAGCTCACTGGAGAAAAATCACAGCAAGAATCTCATCAAAAGGATGAATCAGTTATTTATGAGGTTAAATATTCCACACCTCCCACACTTCATGCAAATCCAAGCAGGTTTAATCTTCAATGCCCCAAAGTAAAATGACAGAAGTAAAAATCAGGCCTATCATTAATGTAGTTGGCAACCCTTCATTAAATATGTGAAGGACTATAAACATCTTCCCCCAGTCAGACAAGAGTAGAGCACTGCCCCAGCCCATCTTTCCCTGAGCATAGTGATTTGCTTGCTTTTCCTGTGGTTATTTTAGGGTATGTTTTATTAGAAGATGTCTGGTCCTTTCTGGCTGACTACCAGTCACAGGGATCATTAGCTAGATGGACAACTCACATGTTCACGTAGATCAGAACCACATTCCAGAGATGATTGCTTTGCTTGAGAACTCTACACTTGCAAGACAGTATTGTGGTAGCAACAATGAAAAAGAACAAAATATGCATAACCCAAGATTACTGGAGTACCTATATGATCTCCTACATATGCCCCTTCAAGAGAGGTGAAATTATCTTTTAATTATTTATGTATTTTAGCTGGTTTTAGTTAACTATTTTTTTAAAGATTATAATAATCCTAAACTTTTAATTATTTATTTCAGTGTTAATAGTTTTTAAATGTCTCTGAATGTCAAAGACATATAAATATTAAATTACCCCCACAGATTTAACAATCAGCAAAGCTGCGGGCAGGGCTTTGCTGACTGTCAAAGTTTTCATGGGAGTTTTGCGAAGGGGGGCAGTTAACAGTTTGTTCTTAAGGATTAACTGGCTGAATCCAGGATCCCGTCAGTGGCCCAGGTGATTCTGCAGATTTGATCATTCTAGATGAACATATTCAGAAAAACAAAGATATTTATGGAACAAAAGGAGGCCATTCAGCACGTCATCTCCTTACTGGCCAACATGGAGTTGTTTAGGCTCATCCCAATCCCCAGTACCCAGTCTGTTGCTTTGTTCACCTGTGTGCTTTTCAACTGGAGACAAAATTCTGTGGGTAGCAATTTGAGGAGGATGTTCCACTGTCCCTTCTAATTGACAGAGCCGAAGGCTTTAGGAAGTCAATAATACCCACTAGTTATGGTTGGCACTCCTCCCTGCATTTCTGTTATGCAATGACGATCATGCCCATGGTTTCTCTGGAAACCAAGTCATTCATATGCATGATGTTAGACTCCCAACACATTTAGAGCTCTGTCACAGAAGAGATTACCAGATGAATAGAGGAAAACATTCAAGGATGTTTTCAAAAAGTTGCAAATCCCCTTTGTGTCTATGGCCCATCATCATTCAAAATGGAGGAGGTGCATTCAAGATGGCATTGAGAATGTCATGCCCCTTTATTGAGAGCATGCAGGAGCCCAGGGTGAATGGTAGAAGGTACTATGCCACCTCACAACTACTCACCAACTTGCCCCCTCGGACACTTCTTATGCCATCTGTGATAGTCTGTGTGCCCCATCCGTCATCTAAGAGCCCACAGAACTGGAATGGAAACTGGTCATCTTTGATACAGAGAGGTGCTTAAGGAGCTTTTAAATGTGAGGAGGGCTTTATGGCTCCACTACTCCTTCATGCAGTAAGTCACAACCCCTATTATCCTTTTACCTGGTTATTATACATCAGTGACAACCAGACCCCATAGATGAAAAAAAGAAAAGTAACAAATATTTAATGATTTCTTAGAAAGACAAGAGATGGCAGATGCTGGCATATGGAGCAAAGATCAAACTGCTGGAGGAACTCGGCAGGTCAGGCAGCAGCTGTGGAGGGAAATGGACAGTTGACATATAGGGTTGAGACCCTTCAGCCCAGATGAAGGGTCTCAACCCAAAATGTCGACCATCCATTTCCCTCTGCAGTTGCTGCCTGACCTGCTGAGTTTCTCCAGCATTTTGTGTTTTAATGATTGCTTATTCACCATAAAATCCTGGATTTTCCACCTTCCACACAACCAACATTTTTCTGCCCAACAACCCTCTTTTCCTATCCCACTGCACTTCCATTTCCCCATCCTCCTGTTATTTACAAACACATTTACCTCAGCTAAAAAGACAAGATTCTGAGGAAAATTTCCAAGAATGAAGCATTGAACAACCCTAAGGTATTCATGTCAATAAAAATTCACTAAGTGAGAAATATATTGAAATGAACCGCAATTTCCAAACATGGAATCTTGAAATTCGAGCACTGGGACTTTGGAAGTTACAATTAAGGAATAAAGTGGACTGTTTAGATTTGAGGTAATTGCTGAAATTACTCAAAGGAAACTAATTGGTTTCTTTTCCACAGGAAAATGAATAATTTGCTACCTTCTGTTAAAACAACTGTGCATTTTCTGTCAGCGTTGAACAGGCAAGGGTGTTCAGATAAACTTAACACATCTGAGAACAATTTTAAGTAATTGACAAAGTAAGTTTATTTTTTATTTAACTGTCACCTTCTAGAATTTCAGTAATCCTTTGATTCAGTGTCTTCAGGACTGATATTTAAGTCTGTAAAATAAAATAGAGTTGCAAATGTTGGCAGTTCTGCAAGTAGTACTATGAAATCTTTGATCTCTACTTGAGAGGGCAGACTTGACCTTGGTTTAATGACCCTCGGAAAGATAGCAGCATGGCAGTCCCTCCTTGTAGCATTGGAATGCCATATTAAGTCACTGGCCATTACTTCCACTCACAACCTTCCACTTCTGATTCAAGGAATAACCAGGTGACAAAAGCAAAATAGTTGAAAGTCATTAAAAAATGTGCAGATGATACAAATCTGAAATAAAAACAGAATCAATAACTCCATTGGTCATGCAGCATCTAAAGAAAGAGAAGAAGAGTTAATGCTTCAGCTCAGAGGAAGAACTCAGTAGGTGAGGCAGGATCTGTGGTGGGACAAATAATTCTGATTTCTTTTGCCAGAACAGCAAGTAGCCTTTCATATCAAACTGCATTTTAGTGAAGATTTGATTCACCTGGGAACTTAGCCACAAAACAGAGTTGCGTAGCTGTGGTGCCAGGTCGTCCTTATTACAGATGTCGAAGGCTCAACGCATTGCGTCCGCTCAGTTAATCTCCGTTAGAGCATCAATAAAGAACCACATTCAACCTGAACATCTGTGGGCTGGGAAGAGAAAAGTCTTGGTGGAATCATTGGGTGAGGACCATGATAGAACCAACAGTAATGTAGTAGTTAAATTTCATGCCAAATATACAGGATCAAGACAGTATCTATAGCCAATACTCAAAAGATATTATGGGTTATTCAACTAAATTTACACCAATGAGATTCTACAAGTGAAGATGGAACTCACAAAATTTCTTGTTACTTTGCACTACAAAGAGGGCTGTTTGAGGAGTATCAACAACCCAGAGCCAGATCTGTAGCCCAAAATAGTTTATAGGAAATGTTCAAGTTAGTAGCAGAGAGAGAAACTAGGTGGAGAAAATAGTAAATAGTCAGAGTTAGAAAGCAACAATTTGGATTTTACAGTGTATTTACTTGTAAAGCACTGGAGTCAAGAATGCAATGATCCAGCAATTTATATGAAGCCAAAGAAGGGGACAACTTAATCAGTGAGCATTTTAAATGAGGAGAAAAAGATAGAAATGCAGAGAAGGTCTAAGAGCTGGTAAATGGGATTAGTACAGTGGGTTCATAGATGTGGTAGTTAAAGGACCTGTTTCTGGGCTGCATTGTTCTATGACTCAATGAGTTCAGAGAAGGAATTTCAGAGCTTAGATCCTGAGCCACAACAGAGATGTCTGCCTACAGAGGAATGAAGGAAGAGGATAAGAGAAGATAAGATATTTATTTATTAGTCACATGTACATCGAAACACACATTGAAATGAGTCTTTTTGTGTTTCTGAGAATGTGCTGAGGGCAGTCCGCAAGTGTCGCCACGCTTCCAGCACCAACATAACATGCACACAGCTCCTAACCCGTACATCTTTGGAATGCGGGAGGAAACCGTAGCATCCGGAGAAAACCAATGCAGACACATGGGGAGAACATACAAACTCCTTACAGACAGTGATGGAATTGAACTGGAGTTGCTGGCGCTGTAATAGCATTACACTAACTGCTGGTGGTTTGGGCTGGAGTGAGTGATAGAAATAAGGAGGGATGAGGTGACGAAGGGACCTCAGCACAATGATGAGAAATAAAAAAAACTGTATCCCTCACAAACCAAGGCAGGGGAAATTATGGAGACACAAGATATTGCAGATGCTGGAATCAGGAGCAAAAAAAAGAGGCATTCAGAGGGTTGAGCAGCATGAACTCACTGAGTTCCTCCGGAAGTTTAGTTTTTGCAAAAGAAATGCTGTTGGGGAATAAAGAAATAGTGGGGAGGTTAAACATATTATCTGTGTCTGCCTTCACAGAATTAATAGAGAACAGCAGGTCTAGAGTAAATGAGGAGCTGAAAGGAAATAACAATGGTAAAAAAAATTACAAGAATTTTGAGGTTATAAGCAGCAGAAATACAGAAGGGGGAACCAGTTGATGTGGTACATTTGGACTTACAGAAGGTATTTGATAAGGTACCACACAAAAATTATTTACTAAATTAGAGCACATGGTGTATTATGGGTAGTTCTGGCTATCACATTATAAGAAGGATGTGATTAAACTAGAGACGGAGCAGAAAAGATTCTCAGAAATGTTGCCTGAAATGGAGTGCTGGAGTTACAATGAGAGATTGGATAGGGTGGGACTGTTTCCCCTGGAGTGGAGAAAGCTGATCGATGACCTTGTAGAGGTTTGTAAAACTATGAGGGGCATGGATAGGGTAGATAGTTACCATCACTTTCCCAGGGTAGGGGAGTGTAAAGGCCATCGGTTTAAGGTGAGGGGGAATTATTTAAAGGGGATCTGAGGGTCAACTTTTTCACACAGAGGGTGATGAGTATGTTGAGCGAGCTGCCAGATGAGGTGGTAGAGGTGGGTACAACTACATTTAAAAGACATTTGGATAAGTATATGGATAGGAAAGGTTTAAAGGGACATGTGCCAAGTGGGATAAGCAATGATAGACATCCTGGTTGGCATGGACAAGTTGGGACAAAGGGCCTGTTTCTATGCTGTATAACTCTATGATCTATGGGATGGGGTTAGCATAACGCTATTACAGTGCCAGCAACCCGGGTTCAATTCCAGCCACTGTCTATAAGGAGTTTGTACATTCTCCCCATGTCTGCGTGGGTTTCCTCTGGATGCTTCGGTTTCCTCCCACATTCCAAAGACGTACGGGTTAGGAAGTTGTGAGCATGCTATGTTGGCGCCGGAAGTGTGGTGACACCTGTGGACTTCCCACAAACATTCTACGGAAAAGATGCATTTCACTGTATTACGATGTATATGTGACTAATATATATATCTTATCTTACTGGCATGAATGACGATAGCATCACAGACAGAAAACAGAACACAAATAAACATTTAGGATCAGAGTTTCAAAATAAGGGACTGAGATGAGAAAATATTTCTGCACCAAAATGTAAGATGATCTTTGGAACTTTGTACCCAAGAAGGCTGTGTAGGTTTCGTCACTTAGTATATTCTAGAGTGAAATGAATAGAAGTTTGGATGCTAAGGGAATCCAAGGACATTGGGATAGTGGCACTAAGGTAAAAGATCAACCATGATCTCATTGAATGGAGAATCAGGCATGAGGGGCTGAATGGTCTCTGGCTGCTTCTACTTTTTATGTATTTGTGCTTTTGTGAGGCTTTGGTAAAACTGGAGTCAGTGCAGGTCAGCAAGGACAGGGCTGATTAGTGACTGGGACTTGGTGCAAACCAACACAGAGTCAAAACAGTACTGAATTTAATCAAATGGTAGAGCCGGCAGCATGGATTAGGATATCAACAGCATATCGGCTGAAGCAGATCATGTGCTTACTTCTCTGCCACCTTTATAAACTGAGAAAATAGGGCTTTGAAAATTCAGCTGCTGCTTGGAAAACATGAATTATATAAAAAGCAAGTAGCAGTTAGCAATGCCTCAGGTATTCAGGGTTTCAGCTGAAACAGGGCAAGATCCAAAAGGTGACGTCTATTTTGGATCACAGATGGAAGTCTGTGATTTTAAAATGAATATATACCTAACATCAGGCTTCGGGAAACATGCTAATGATGCTTATTAACGGGCTGAATGAAGGCCTGACATGCCGCATGTCAGCTTGTGACTAATGCACTGGTGGTGTAATGGCCGCCACGAGTGGGTTTAATTATAACCTGTCTCACACTATTTTGTCAGCAGCTTTGATGAAACTGTTACCCTCCAGCCTATGATGGCAAAAAAAAGCAATTTAAAAAAAGCAGGAAAAGAGAGAGAGAGAGAAGAAAGAGCTACATTAAATTAAAAATGCAGATACATTTCAATAAGAACCTGGGGAAAAGAAAAGCTGGCTTGAACTTTTTTTTGATTTTTCAGCCTAAATGGACTGGATTGGCCGTAAAAATACATCCACCTCACATTCTCCCATTTCCACATATATCATGGTCATGCTTTAAAAAAGAAAATTGGAAATTACCCTTCTAGCTCAAGTCAATAACTTGCGGGAAATATGATCATCTTTGAGACTCTGTGCTCCTTCATGAATCTGGTTAGAAATGATTGTGTTCACGTTCCACGAGGAGTGCTTGACTCCTCGTGGATGGTGGACCCATCAAAATTTGGGGAAAATGTTGATCACATGAAAAAAAAATTACAGGAAAAGAACAAAAGGAAAAAAAAAATCAAGGACAGAACAAGTCCTTTGGCCAAAAGCCCCTTGCACACAGTTAGGTAAATTATCCAGCCCAGAAGCATACTCACAGAGTGTAAGATCACACTTAACAGACCAAAATCACATTCACCCAAACCAACTTCACCAATTACCCAGGCCATTAAACCACAGAGCCTGACTAATATCCGAACTCAAGCAACACCCTAATTCACCAGAGTAGTATCTCCCTCCCCAGCACAACATGCCACTCAGATCAAAATCTCATCCTTCCTTGTATAATTTATGTATAATTTGTTTTTGTGTTGTCTGAACCTACATGCCTCTGGTTCTGTCATAAGCAAGTTTTTCATTTCATTTTCATTATCTCCCGTACTTGTGCACATGACAATAAACTCAACTTGACTTGACTTAACCAATATCCCAACCACCCAGTTCAACATCCTATTCACCCATTCCAATATCTGCTCCTAAAACCAATATCCCAGTCAGTCCATCCAGCATCATACTCAGCTTGACCAGCATCTCCCAGTCTAACATCCCACTCAGTCAGTCCAACATTCCACCTCCCCATGAACATCACATTTACCCTGCCCAAAAACTACATTCCATTCACCCTGTCCAATATAACATTCACTTACTCCAACATCACGTGTCCTCAGTCTCACATCCAGACTACCAACATGCCCACACAATCCAACATCCCAATCACCTAGAGCAATATAACATTCAGCCAGTTAAGCATCACACTCGCCCTGATCAATATCTCCCAGCATAATACCACACTCACCCAGTTCCATAGCCCACTCCTTCAAGCCAATGTCACATACACCTAGTCCAACATCAGATTCACCCAGTCCCACATTGTACTCCCCGGTCAAACATCATATACACTCAGTCTGACAACATGCTCACCCACTCCATAATCACACTCATCCTGACCAAAATTATCTATTCTAATGTCTAACTAACCCCGTCCAATATCTCACGCACCAGTCCAATATCACATTTACCTAGATCAACTTCACATTCTCCCAGTCCAACATCCAACTCACCCAATTAAACATCACAGTCATTCTGGTCAGTATCAACCACTGTAATATCTGTATCACTCAAGTCAGAATCACATTCACCTGTTCAATATCCCACTCATCCAATTAAACATCACAAACTACTCACCTATTCCAATATGCCATTCCTTGGATCTAACATCACAATCACCAAGTTCAGCAATACCACCATCCTGACAAACATTAACCAGTTTAATATCCTACTCACTCAGTCCAACATCCAATATATACTCCAATATTCCACTCCCCCTGCCCATTGTAACATTGACCAAGTTCAATATCCCACTCCCCAAATCTTACATCACATGCACCCAAACAAATATCCAGCCTACCCAATTCAACGTTCCACTCACCCAGTCCAGAATCACACTCACCACTTCAACATCACACTCTCTAGTCCAACATCCTGTTGACACAGTCCAGTATTCCACCTGCCAGTTGAGCATCACAATTACCCTGAAAATCACCCTAGCTTACCACGTGCAGTCCAACACCACACTCACCCAATCATATCACATTCACCCAAATATCATGCTTACACAATCCAACATCCCACTCACGGAGTCAAACAAACCAGTCCCCCAGTGCAACATCATGCCCACACAATTCAACATTCCCCGCACACAGTCAATATCCTACTCACCTAGTCTGACAACCCAATAACCCAGTCCAATATCCCAGACTTCCATTCCAATATCTCATCCACACAGTCCATTATCAAACTCATACAACCCAGCATCATACTCACACAATCCAACATCCCATTTAATGAATCCAATAGCACATTAGCCCAGCCCAATATCCCACTCACCCACTGTAAATCACACTATTCCTGATCAAAATCATCCATAATAATATCCAACCCTTCCTGTCTGGTACTCCAAACATCAATTCAATATCACATTTACTCAGTTAGAATCATAGAGTACTACAGCACAGAAACAGGCCTCTTGGTTGATCTAGCTCATATCAACCTGATCTTCTGCTTAGTCCCAACTACCTGCGTACGGACCAGATCCCTTCAAACCTCTCCCATCCACGTACTTATCCAAACTTCTCTTAAATGTTACAATTGAACCCGCATCCACCACTTCTGCTGGTAGCTCGTTCCACACTCACACCACCTTCTGAGTGAAGAAGTTTCCCCTTAGGTTCCCCTTATATATTTCACCTTTCACCCTGAACCCGTGTCATCTAGTTCTAGTCTCACCCACCCTTAGGGGAAAAAGCCTGTATGCATTCACCCTATCTATACGGCTCATAATTTTGTATACCTCTATAGGATCTCCCCCATTCTTCTGTGCTCCAGGGAATAAATTCCGAACCTGTTCAATCTTTCACTATAACTCAGGTCCTCAAGTCCTGGCAATATCCTTGTAAATTTTCTCTGCACTCTTTCAAGCTTATTGATATCTTTCCTCTAGGTAGGTGACCTGAACTGCACACAATACTTTAAATTCAACCTCACCAGCATCTTGTACAACTTCGACATAACGTCCCAACTCCTGTACTTAATGCCCTGATTTATGAAGGCCAACGTGCTAAAAGCTCCCTTTACGACCCGATCTACATGTGGTGCACTTTCAAGGAACTATGTGACTTACCATTCACTGTGTAAGTCTGAC
>JARFYF010000053.1:14847930-14861455 GCA_030265395.1 Rhina ancylostomus | reverse complement strand
GTGTTGGGGCTGGAAGCGTGGTGACACTTGCGGGCTGCCCCCAGAACACTCTACGCAAAAGATGCATTGCACTGTGTTTCGATCTACATGCAACTAATAAAGAAATCTAAAAGAAATCTACAATCTATAGAAATATGTAACTTTATTCTCCAATAAGCAGTTGTAGAAGGGCCTCAACAGAAAATTTAAAAATGGAATGAGTAGATTTTTATGTGAGAGGAAATCAAAGTAAATAGATGGAGTTAACATCCTGACCAGCACTGATCTAATTGAATTGCTGGATAAGCTCCATGGATTGAAAAGTGCATTCTCCTTTCTCTGAAGTTTCTGCCCATCAAGATATATCCTTGGCCATTCATTTGTCATTTCCATATGATTGAACAACTTTGAAGGAAAGAAAATCTATTATTCTTTTGCTTTGTCTTTTGTGCCAAAGAGACAACCAACTAGCCCGCTTGCAGACCTCCAGTGCCAATGCTTCAAGAGCAGTTTTATGATTCAAGACTCATGACAATTTCCCAAAGAAACTTCCTCTAATATTCCCTCTTTGCCTGTTTGAAGTGCTTGGCATTCTTTCTGTTTTTACCTCAGCAGGCTGGCTATCTATGACATATGCGATAGAAATCCCTTTTGAGAGAAACAGAAGATTTATGACACAGTAGGAAGCCATTTGACCCATGGTGTCTGTGCTGATCAAAAAAAAATCCAGTTTAATTCCTCCTTTAAGCATTAAGTCCATAGTTCAAGTTTGTTCAAGTTTATTGTTGTCATAGGCACACACACACGGTATAAGTGCCATGTAAATGAGCTTTCTGCATCAGCAGCACAGAACATTACAAACATGACAAACATAAGTTAGTATAAACTTAAACTAACGTAAATTAAACATGACTTACATGACAAAATAAACATAACTACATTAGTGCAAGTTGAGGGAGAGAGAAAATATAGTCTGAGGTACTGTTAGGGTTTTTCAAGTCAGTTCAAGAACCTGATGGCAGTGGGGACGGAGCTGTTGTAGAACCTTGGGGTGTGGGTCCAGGCTCCTGTACCTCCTGCCTGATGGCAGCATTGAGAAGAGGGCATGGCCCAAATGGTGGGACCTTTCCCTGGCCTGCAGGTCATGGCTTTTTAGTTGTACATCCAAGTACTTATAAAATGTGAAAAGCGTTTCTATCTCTACAACCCTTTCAGCAGAGAGTTTCAGATTCCTACCATTGTCTAGTTGAAAAAAGTTTTCCCTCATCTCTTCTCTAATCTATCCACCAATTACTTTACACTCATGCCCCTGCTCCTTCCTCTGTACTGAATCTAAGACCATCGTAGTTTTAATACCTCAATTTCCCACAGGTTCCTGTGTACCAAAAAAAACAACACTAGCTTGTCCATTTTTAATTCATAGCTCAATTTTTCCATTCCTAGCAAAATCCTTGTATATCTCTTCCACGCCCTCTTCAGTGCAATCACTTCTTTCCTGTAATGTGGTGACCAGATCTGCAAGAAGCACTCGAGCTGTGGCTTAATAAACCTGGTAAACAGCTTTAGTTTAACCTTTCCCCTTTTGTAATCTGTGCCACATCTTATAAAGTACCTTTTGTTTAATCATGCAACCTACATTTAAATCATTAATAAACACTACAAAGGTCACAAAGTAACAAACTAAAGGCATCCTTCTGTTAACTTTCACTTTTATTTAATATTTAACCTTTATAAATTGTTAACAATGCATCAGTGAAGTCCCTGTTGCACCCTGAAAGTACAAAGTTAGTCCTTTTACCTCAACAATCTCTGCATCAGGGTAAATGTAAGTACTTAAGATTAAATTACTCTCAATAAAGCTTCTGTGTTATGAGGAGGAATTAATTTTACTGGAAAGAAATATGCTGGCCTTTACGTAGAATTAACTTTTGAATTTTATGATGCTCTCTGCAGAGACAAGATATGCAGTGAAACATAAAGTAATGGATTACATTTAATGACTTCGTAAATGTTTAATGGCTTTCTTATCAAAACTGACGACAGACCATTTTGTGAGATACATTCTGGATAAAAGGTATTAAATGTAGTGATTAAAGTTCAAGGAGATTCATTAGTAAATTGCTCTGTCATCACTTCTGACAACAGAACGCCATCTGCAAATTTACATTCTGGTTTTAGTAATTATTCTGTGCATAATCAGGGCAGTTTTGATGGCAAAGTAGTGCAATTTGACAAAAACTTTTTCTGCAGGTCATTCACCTCAATGTTGATATCCACCCAGCTACTTCCCATGTTTCATACAGCTTGACCCTCCCCACAATCTGATAATTGCTACTCCAGGAAGCTCATTCACATATGTTTCAATTGGGCTCAATGGCACTGCAGCCCTGAACTTTACAGGTTCTGTCCTTATATGTGTAAAAAGTAGTTAAGACATAAGAGGTGCAAATGCTGTGGTATCCGCTGAGACAGGTGATAGAAGATTTATGCAATTAAACCACAAGGAATAAAAAACAAACAGTAGTGATGAACAAATGTTTTTCCAACCTGAGAGAAGTATATTGTGATATTCCCCAGGGTTGGGGTGTTGAAGGGCAAGTGGATGGTGCTGTGAGCTGTTGAGACTATTGCTCTTTCTGATACATTAATCAGTTGGAATTCTGTATAGTCAAAATTTCTCACAACGTGGTCATATCTAGGGATAAACTTTAAAGGGACATACTGAATTTGGCTGGATGTATGTCCTGCTGGGAAGCGTGAATGAAGAATGAGAGGAGGAAATATAAATCAAACGGTAGAACTTCATTGGAGGTATGAGGACAGAGAGACATGAGGGTATGTTCGCATAAATCTTTGAGGTGGCAGGACATTGAGAAGGCAGTTAAAAAAACTTATGGGACCCAGTGTTTCACTGATAGAACTATGAAGTAAAGATGCAAGGAAGTTATGTTAAATCTTTTTAAAACTGAAACACAGATTATGTTCCAATTTCAGTATTATGTCCACATTTTAGGTTTGAGATCAAAGCTTTGGAAAGGATGAAGAGGAGATAGGTGGGATGCAGACTTCAGTGAAGTGCAAGAGGTAGAGAAAATGAAATAGCTCTCTTTAGAGCCGAAAAGATAATGGAAAGATTTGATAGAAGTGCTCAAAATCATGAAAGGTTTTGAAATTGTGAATAATGAAACTATTTTTAATTATAGAAGGCTCAGTGAGTACCCAATACTCAGTGAGATCCTAGAAGATGGAGGAATGGAGATCAGGAAGATAGGGGGAATGGAGATTGAGAAGGTGAAATAAGGAAGAGGGAGTGGGTGTGATTAATGAAATTACTTCGAAGAGAGAGGTAGCTATACTTCCCAACAAGCTGATCTCTCAGTCTAGAGCAGGTCAGTCTGTGTCACACTGTTTTGTGTAGTGTGTAAGTTCAGGTAGCCGATGGACTATGAGTTATTTTACTATTGATCTGAATGTTACCAGCATTATTAACGGTTATTAATATAATTTTCATGAACTACCATCATTTCTTGGTGGAAATTAATTTTCTCCTGCTTTTGGTTTCCCCTCTGCAAATTATTCTGCAAATTTTAATTCAGCTTCTTTCCCGCCCTCTGTTTCTTTTCACAGAGGGGCTCCTTGGTCCTTGAAATTTCTTGAATAAACTCTACTTAAGGGAATACTCAATTAAACTTACTGCAGGTTTGTGAATGACGTGGCCAAGTATCATATCATCAAACTTCTGTATCGGAGGTCCTGTGAATCAGCACCTTCAAAAGTAAAGTGGACATAATTTATATTGGATAAAAATCCTAATAAAACCATTGCACAAAAAATTGAATGAAGGATAACTGGCTAATTGGTGACAAATAAATAATTATGGATTCCCAACAGAAGGATGACTATAATACATGAAACACAATGACTTCCACAAAGTGTTACTTAATGATTGGAGTTAGTAAGCAATCGTATTTTCCAATGAGAAATGACTTAGTTTCTAGTTTAGTCAGCAGGCATTCTGTTCACCGCCTCAACCCATCTTCATGAGTCAGTGGAAGTGCTTTTAATGGAGACTGAGTGCAAGTGCAACAAGCAGAAATGACAACTTAATAGATGTTTTGAAGAAAATAAATTAGAAATTAATAATAACATTCCAATAGTCATAAATGAGAAATTAGAATACACATTAATATTGATCTAGAAGCAAACTCATTTCTGAAGAATATGGAAATGAATAACTTTAAATCAGTATAATCTTTTGATATTTATGCTACTTATAATATGAGCAGGTAGTTAATATAATTTTGAAGTATTTCTGGACTGCCCCTTCGACATTTATAGGTGTTATCCCATATGTCTGTTGAGAAAGAAAACTGTGCTTATAGAACTTTGCCAGTTGTGTCTGTAACTAGCTGTCAGGAGGTCGTTGAGGACTACCTACAGTGGATTAATCTTGTCCCCTCAAACCTTTGTTTCTCTCAAGTAGGTCACCCTAATTCTTCCAGATCTTGATATCCTTTATACACAGGGCCAAGTCTAGATACATCTGAGCCATATGCAGCTTTTCTCTACACTCTTTGGCTGTGGCTGCAGAAATCGTGCATTCTTTCCACGTGGCCGCTTCACACCATTAAATGTACTTTTCTCAAGTAATCATTACCATTCCAAGTTTATGCTTTGATCTGTTACTCTTAACAGATTATCACAGCGTGGGCATGAGCCTGTCTTGAGTTTCTCAGTCTACAGTGCATGATAAAATGCATGATAATGCATTTTTCACATTAGAAAACAACCACCATTTATGAATCATTCCCCTAATTTGTCTATATTGTACTGTAGCTCATTAATTTGGTGTAAATTACTTATAGCTGCATGTGGTTTCATGCATCAATGAATTTATAATGTCCTCCTCTAAATCATTACTGAAACCTATAACTTGTTCAAACAGTATGCATTGCTTTTGTAACCAGGATCGATTAATGGCAAGTGTCTGCTGTTGTGAAAGCTGTGGCTAAGTGGTAGCACCCGAGTCAGAATGTTGTAGGTTTGTGAACCATTCCAGAGACTAATGCACACGTGGCTACCCTGTTGAAAGTTAATGACGAGATATTGACCTAAAATTTGTCTGCCCTCACAACTGAAGAGCAAGAGAAATCTCCTGAGCCCTAGTCAATCATTATTCTTTAATCAACATTGTTTTAAAAATTAATTAGCTTAATTGATCATTGTCACATTGTTGTTTGTCGTAAACTGTGTGCAAAGTAGCAGCCCGTTAACACAAAACAAAATGCATTCCCACAGAATAAAATTACCATTTCCAAAAAGACACTATTGGCTATAGAGTATCTTCTTGTGTCCTGAGATCATGAAAGGCATTGTACAAATGCAAGCCATTTCTATTTTTTTGTGAGAGCTTCCATCCAGAATAATATCAGCCTTCCAAGAACCAAATATTATTCCTAGAACCTTTATGCAGTACTTGACCAACAGCATCATCATCATCTGTGATATTTTCTCAAAAAATTGGACTAGGTAAGTGAGGCTAAACCAACATTGTCAGAAGTTTTGCTGAGAATCTCCAAAAACTGAAAGGTATCACTAAAGACATTATGTAATGTTTCCAACACTGTATTGCATTTGATATTAAACCCACAGCTTTGTAATACATAGGGTCTGATTTATTTTCCTTTTTAAATAATTAAATTGTGAGCCTCGCTCCAATCCATGGGAACTAGTTCAGATCTCATACTGGATGGGCCAGAACTTGCTCAGAAATGCCAAAAGTCCCACTCCAAACTACCAGCACTTCTCCATGTAAGTGCCAACTCATTAGGATTCCCCGACAACAAAGTCCCAAGTTTGCTGGTTGTTCTTTGCCAGTGAATTCTCAATTGTTCTCCAAATGTAGCTGCTGATGGTGGGGGTTTCTATGTTCTAAATCTAGTTCTTCCATTCCCAACTTCTAAATATTTGCAAATTGTGCAAGGATCTGCCATTGTGCACAGCTTCATCATTTAAGGATGGAATGGGTTTAGAGGACTCCACAAAGGTGTCTTGCCACAAAGGCTGATAGATCCATTCTATCAGCCTTTGCTTCTTGTAAGGTGTCCTCTATTTCCTCTAATATGCAATGTAGCCTAAAATCTCATCCTGGTCACACTTGCAGACTCCCCTTTACGTTCTTTGCCTCATCAATACTCTGCTACCATTTCTCGATTTCACTCACGTTCAGCATCTTGAGCTATGATGCACAATTCACAAATCCATAGCTCTCTTCTTTCGTTTGTATGAATGATTTTCTAGCCCATGACTGTGTGAAGCACACTTAATGGACCAAATTAAATGTATTCTATTTGCTATTTGTAATTAATGATATCTGTTTGCTTTAGCCTAAAAGTAAGAGTTTGATAGTGGGTTGTATATCATCCTTTGACATGGTAAAGATCTCTGGGGGGGGTGTGCAATAATTAAGGAATAAACAGACCCATGCACACTGTCCCATTCTGTTGATAGGTGACTCACTCTGCCAATAAAAATTGGCTTTTGCTGTGAACATATCAGAGAAAATCTTAATCATAGCAGTATATAGTATTAGAAGTGGCCAGGGTGAAAGCTGCATCGCAAAAGTAGACAGGAAAGGTTCAGAGGGATATGGGCCAAACTGGGGCAAATGGGACTTGCTTAGATGAGCATCTTGGTTGGCATGGACGAATTGGGCCAAAGGGCCTGTTTCTGTGCTTTGTGATTCTATGTAGAAATACATAAGTAGAAATGTTATAAAATGGAGAATAGTCACATACCAGGTGGCAGAATGGAGAACTGACTAGTACTGTGGGACTTAGTACTGTGGGATCTCATAGACAGAACTAACGAGTTGAACCTCTGCTTATCAGTACAGAGACAATTCAAGCTGAATACACAAAGTCACTGAATACTAGGGCCGTTGTTCTGGCTCAGAGACAGTGAACAGGATGACTAGTAAGCATCATGGGGTGAGCTAGAGCTGTCTATCATATGTCCATAAGATGGTTAAACCATCTCCTTATACCTCATTAGACACCTGGTTGGGTATGCATGTAATGCATGTGATCAATTGTTATTATTATTGGTCTTTAGCCAGTGAGGATGAACCAGTAAAAGGTATAATGATTGACATTTTCCTTTGTTCTGCAGAGAAGTTGTCTGGAACATGCACACAACTCCTCTCCACCAGTGATAAACAATAAACCTAGGATGCTTGTAAAAGGCCTGGGTCTCGAGTGATCCTTCAATCATTTGAGTTTTCCTGAACATATAGCATCTTTTTTGTTGAGGGATGTTGCAGCAAACAGCCTTGAAATAAAACCCCTGAAAAATATTCAGGTAATAATGTAAATTATCACTACATGTTCTGTCTGAAGTATATAACTGAGGTGAAGTCAAAACAAAATATTAAAACTAAACTGTTTTATCATCTCATTCAGTGTCTTGCCTATCAGCTAAAGAACTTTTTTTAAAACATTTGGAAAAGGCAGCTCAGTCATACTTTAAATTGGAGTATTAATACCATGAAATGTTAAGGTAAAAGATTTTCATGTAATTCTACACATGGTGGAATTCATCTGGGCAACACATCCCCAGATGGAAGGAGGGCAAACTCAAGGACAAGTTGTATCACATCAATCTTAAATATCTATTAATAGCTGATTCAGAAGCAGCCTACAGATGCATTATTTAATTGAAGAGAAGTGTGGGGGTGGGTAACTGAAGTGAGCAGAAATGGAAAATTGTTTTCACCACCTCTAAAAATAAATCATGCACAATATTGTCGGGAAACCATGTTGTGTGTTCACCCTCCCTCAGTTTAATAATGTATAATTACATCACTGGAAGTTTTGAAAATAAATAAAATTGGCCACCCTTGCTTAGGAAATATTCATTTCTGAGCTGTCTGGAGGAAGGAACTGACAATGATGGAATCTGATCTCAAGCCATGTGGAAGAGATAAGCTGGAGTGTGTAAAGGAACAGATGATTGTGCACCTGTGCTACAGTAGTGAAAGACTGGCCCTAGCAGTAATAAAACATCCCTTGCCAGAAAGAATAGGCCTATTTCTTCTCAGATCACAGGCACGTGATAGAAAGAAACTGGCTTCAGGCTGACTGACATCATTTGCTATTTGTCAGATGCTTTATTTTAATTCATATATGTAGAGAATAGAAACAGGTAGAAAAAACAGAGGCAGAGTAATATCCACAGCTGTTCCAAGATAAATAAATCAATTATTGATGGAAATCCAGTGAATTCTGACAGTTTAAGGCATCATGTCTTACCCTTGTTTTGTGCAAGTGAACCACATGACTCAAACAATAGTGACATTGAATTAGATTTGATAGCAGGTTATCTGCAGGTAGCACTCCTTGTAAATATTGTTGGCAATTATCATCTTAACCACATGAGTTGAGAAAATATTCAAGTTACTACTTTCAAGTCAGAGTAGGAAACAAAACAAAAAAGGAAAAGGGTGTTAATTATAATTCTTTGTAACTGCTTGAGAAACTGCAGTTTGTACTTGCACTGGGACTCAAACAACAAATACCAACCCCCTCATCTCATAGAACATAGAAAAATATAGCACAAGAATTGGCCCTTCAGCCTACCACATCTTCACTGACTATGATGCCAAATTAAACTAATTAAATCAGTCTGCACATGGTCAGTATTCCTTTATTTCCTGCCTGCTCATGTGTTTGTCTAAATGCCTCTTAAATGTTGCTATCATATCTGCTTCTACCATCTTCCCTGGCAGAACGTTCCAGGCATTTACCACACTCTGTGTAAAAAAAAGTTGCCTCGCAAATCTCCTTTAAATGTTAACCCCTCTCAATTTAAATCTATGCCCTCTAGTATTTGACATTTCCACCCTGGGGAAAAAGTCTCTGACTATCTACCCTATCTACATCTCTCATAGTTTTTTATACTTCTATCAGGTCGCCCCTCAGATTCCAACACTCCAGAGAAAACAATCCAAATTTGTCCAACTTCTCCTTCCAACTAATACACTCCAATCAGGGCAACATCCTGGTGAAACTCTTCTGCACCCTCTGCAAAGCCTCCACATCCTTTAGTCTGGTGATCAGAACTGCACACAATACTCCAAATGTGTCCCAACTAAAAGTTTATACAGCCATAATAAGACTTCCCAACTTTTATACTCAGTGCCCCGAGGGATGAAGGCAAACATGCTGTACACCTTCATTACCACCCTATCCACTTTCAGGGAGCTACGCATTTGCATCCCAAGGTCCCTCTGTACATCAGCCTTCCGAAGGGTCCTGCTGTTTACTGGATACTTTCCTTTTGCATTTGACCTCCCAAAATTTGACACCTCACACCTGTCCTGATTCGACTCCTTCTGCCATTTCTCTGCCCAAATTTCTAACTGACCTAAATCCTGTATCCTTTGACAACTCCACCAATGTCTGTGTCATCTGCATAGTTACTAATCAGACCACCTACATTTTCATAGCAATCATTAATATATATCACAAATAACAGAGGTCCCAGCACTTATCCGCGTGGAACACCACAGTTCACAGACCTCCAGGCAGAGAAACACCCACCATCACCCTCTATCTTCTATGACCAAGCCAACTTTGGATCCAATTTACCAACTTGCTATAGATCCCATGTGACTCAATCATACGGACCAGCATACCATGAGGGACCTTGTCAAATGCTTTACTAAAGTCCATGTTGACAACATACACAGGCTTTTCTTCATCAATCATCCTTGTCACTTCCTCAAAAAACCTCAATCAAATTTGTGAGACAAACCTCCCCCATACAAAGCCATGCTAAGTCCATGTTTTTCCAAATGCGAGTAAATCCCATCTCTAAAAGTCTTCTCCAATCATTTCCCTACCACTGATGTAAGGTTCACCATCCAATCATTTCCTAGTTTGTCTTTGTTGCCCTTTTTGAACAAAGGGACAATACTGGCTATTCTTCAGTATTCTGGCACCTCACCCATAGCTAAAGAGGACACAAAGATCCCTACTTCAGCAATCTCCTCCCTTGCTTACCTCAGTATCCTGGGATAGATCCCTTCAGGTCCTGTGGATTTGTAAACCCAACATTTTCTCCTCCTTAATATTGACATGCCTTAGAATATCAACATGCCCCTGCCTATTCTCACCACCATCCACGTCCTTCTCCTTGGCTAATCCACATTCATCTTGCTCTCAAAATTCATATTAAATTAATGCCTTATTAAAATTATTGCAGATTTAGCTTCAGTTTACCTTTAGAAACAAACTATGAAATGAAAGACATAACCAAATATAATGGTAGAATAGAAGGTGCTTCGGAAATGGGGTCTTTAGGTTGCTTAAAACACTTGAATTGTTTTAGGATCTGTAGAAAATGAAAGTAAATTGGTCATCGATAATAAACCAAAACCAATACCAAACACTAGACCAGAAAATCTACTCACTTGTTTTCTTAGCATAACATAGCCATCTGGCCTGCCTGCAAAATCTAAAGTGAAACTATAATTTTGAAACATTTGCCATTCATTCCCTGTTTTTCCTAAATGTTATCATTATGCTGACCCATCAGTTCATTAGTGAACCTTTCAAAAAGAAACCAATTGAAAATCATTAGAAATTATAGTTTTACGCATGCTGATAACATTGTTGGAAGTTCATAAGGCAAATGTGTTTATTGGACATTGACTTTCGTCCTCTCTGTGTATAATTAATTGTGTAATACTAATTGTACATTTGCTTCACATTGCCATTTTTCCCATTTGTGTATATAAAATAAAAACAGAAAATGCTGGAAATACTCAGTAGGTCAGGCTGCCTCTGTGGGCAGAGACCCTTCTCCAACCTGAAGCATTCGCTCTGTTTCTCCTCCACAGATGCTGCCTAACCTGTTAAGTATTTCCAGCATTTTATTTTTTATTTTACACAGTCAAATATGCCCGGTGTACAAATCCAGATTTTGCTCAACTCATCCAGTACTTCCTAATGCTCCAGGATTGGGAAAGCAGAGGAAATAGCAGACTGCTTTTTCCAGTGCCCATCTCTGTCCTTAACCCCTCTCCTCCATCTTCATCTTATAAACCAAATGGCAGCAGAGACCTGTCTATATCCAAGCTATTGTGGTGCCATAGAGTGTTAACTACCCTATACATATAGATTAGAACATAGAATATAGAATACTCCAGCACAGTCCAGGCCCTTTGGCACACAATGTCGGGCCAACATTTTATCCTGCTCTAAGGTCTACCTAACCCTTCCCTCCCACATAGCCCCCTATTTTTCTATCATTCATGTGTCTATCTAAGAGGCTCTTAAATGTCCCCAATGTATCTACCCCCTCAACCTCTGCCGGCAGTGCATTCCACGCACCCACCACTCTCTGTGTAAAAAAACTTACCCTTGACATCCCCCTTATACCTTCCTCCAATCACCTTAAAATTATGTCCCCTTGTGTTATTTAAGTTACTTAGGTATTTCACAATTTAACTTAAAGTATGAAGGAAAATCTGATCCTGCCTTTATTAACAGAACCATTGAGGACAAACAAAAAAAGTGAGTTAAACTTTTATAAACCACTGGTTAGACTGAAGCTGGAATAGTGTGTCTTACTTTGGACACCATTAATTAGGAATAATGGGCCTCACTACTGACTTTACACCTACATTGCCAAGTGCACAGGCCAGAGGAGCAGAAGGGCGAGCTGGCCAGCCTGAAGCAGCACTTAACCGAGCTGTCATGCTTGAGAAGGGGCTGTAGTCACCTTGGAAATGGGGCCACAAGCTGATCTCAAGCTGCTGGAGTGGGATGGCACGGGATACAAGCTGCACCATTGCGAAGGTCCCAGTCTTTACTAGACTGGTACCAGGGATGAAGGACTTCAACTGCATGAAGACACTGGAGCCCAGCAGGAAAGGCTATAGGGATATATGATGGAGGTGCTTATATCTTTGAAGTTTTGGCAGAATAACTATCTTCCCTGTCAGAATCATGCTAACCAGAAAACAAAGAATTAATTTATTTAGCAAAAAATTCAGAGGAGAGACCAGAATGGTTTCTTTTATAATCTGCCTGAAGGATGATGAAAACATATTCTTTCTCCATAGATGCTGCCTGCAGGACCTGCTGAGTACTTGCAGCACATTCTGGTTAGATCATACGAGTAACTTCAGAAAGAAAATTGGAAAAAGAGTCTCCAAGTGGTTTTTCAAAGGTCTGGCACAAGCACAATGGACCTAGGGGCAACATCTTGCATCATCCGATGCTGCAGAACGTTTGGACTAGCTGGTTAGAAGCTTCGCGTCTCTGCATGCTTGGCGTTGGCTGCAGATCAGAGACGGGGAAGGGAGCGATCAGCATGTAAATCAGTGCCAAACAGTGCACTCCTTGTGCCTGTGAATTACAATGGTAATTGACCTCAGGCCTCTGCACCAGCAACCCATAGCATGTCCGCATGCCGGAAAGGCAAACAGAATCGAGTTATGCTGCAGGAACAGTGCTGTATTCATGCCAAACTCCAAAGATGTGTCTCTCCAGGATTTCTGGAAATCAGCATTTACCCTTGGTCTTCACTTGCTTGTTTTACTCTCTCTAGAAACTGCTTTCAACAGTAAAGATTATTTACATCTCAGAAGTGTCAATGGATCCTTCTGTCCACTTGGCTGTGATAACGTCACAAACATTAAGTGTCAACTTCTTGTCACGTCTGCAACGTGTCAGTGGGCGTGTTTGGGAGCCAGGCTGGAATGCCGCTAACGAAAACTGCTTGAGAATCTGACTCACTCTCAGCTGCTCGTGAAGAGTTACAGGAATAAGCATGGAGGAAAATAAGCACTTGGATTTAAAACCCAGACCATTTGACCCAAAACAGGGTAATTGATGATGTAATTCTCAATCACTCTGAAAATGCAATTTGTGTCACATAAGTCTAGTATGGTCAGGTTGACACTGATTGCAGTGATGTCCAAGACCTACACATCAAGAGATGAGGATCAGTGAAGTGGGTGCACACTGTTGCCTTTATAACACTTCCTCCATTTCTGCAGATTACATGGCAGAACACAGTCTGTTTCTGGACTGGAAGTGATGGAAATTGAACTGTTTCCTATTCATCGTATAGATTAGCTCCACTGCAGCAGGAAGCTTGTGGGATGTGAAGTGTAATAATGCACCAAGAAAGGTCAGAGTTGGAGCAATGACAAAGCCTTGCTTGACTTAATTGTATTGGGATTGTGTCTGTATGGATCCATTGGTCATCATCACAACCCGCATGTCATAATGTAGCAGATATAGAAGGGAGCTGCATTTCTGAGGGCAGCTAAATTTGAGAAGGAGTCTTCATGTCGCTCTAGGCTCTTGTAAGGTCCAGAAAGGCCACGTCGTGTAGTTCATCAAACTATCTGTAATTTTCTTTAAGTTGTCTTGAAGTGAAGATTATATATAATGCACCTCTTGATGGACTGATGACTTGGGGAGTAAATCTTCAGCTAGTGAGAGGTGGTGCTTGAAGCCCCTTGAAACAGTGC
>JARFYF010000053.1:14798734-14808748 GCA_030265395.1 Rhina ancylostomus | reverse complement strand
CTCATTGAAACCTACTGAATATTGAAAGGCCTGGATAGAGTGGACATGGAGAGGATGTTTCCAGTAGTGGGAGAGTCTCAGACCAGAGGGCACAGCCTCAGAATAGAAGGATGTTCCTTTAGAACAGAGATGAGGAGGAATTTCTTTAGTCAGAGGGTGGTCAATCTGTGGAATTCATTGCCACAGATGGCTGTTGAGGCCAAGTCATTGGGTATATTTAAAGCGGAGGTTGATAGGTTCTTGATTAGTAAGGGTGTCAAAGGTTACAGGGACAAGGCAGGAGAATGGGGTTGAGAGGGAAAATAAGTCAGACATGATCGAATGGCAGAGCAGACTCGATGGGCTGAATGGCCTAATTCTGCTCCTATGTCTTATGGCCTTGTGGTAACGATAAATACAATAAATATAATGATGTGCGCAAAACAGCAGAATGGTGCAAAGATGGAAGTGCAATTAGAAATTATTCTTGATAGCCACAAGTGCAGTCCTGAAGGCTGTTATGAAGTAACAGCATTCCCAGTTATGAAGTAAAGACACTTCCTCATGAGCTAGGAGAGGGAGGGGTACAATCTAGTTGTTGTGGTCCACAAAGAAACCAATAACACAGGAAGTTTAGGAAGATGCTTCTGCTAAAGGAGGGCAATCAGCTGGGGTCCAAATTGAAAAGCAGAGCCATAATGCCTACATATCAACCTAAACCACATTTGAATTGTCAAAGGGTCAACAGGATCAGAGAGATGAATGTATGGCTTAAAAATTGGTGTACGGAGCACGTAGAACAGTACAGCACAAGAGACCCTTCAGCCCACCATGTCTGTGCTGGCCAAGATGCCAAATGGGTCGAAAATCCTTTCCCCTCACAGATAGTGCTCATCTGCTGAGTTCCTCCAGCAGATTGTTTGTTGCTTATGTTTCTTTGTTGTTGGTTGGCAGATAAATATTGACCAGTGCACTGCATTTCTTCAAATGGTGCCAAGGGATGGGACATGAACAGCTCAGTTGAATGACTCATTTGAAACTTTGCAAATCAACAGTGCAACCTAGGTTTTGTGCCCAAGTCTCTAAAGATGGAATGATGTAATTCTGAGCAAACTATATTGTTCAATGCAAAATAATAATAAAATAGCAACAAAGGACTTTTACCCTCCATAAATGAAATATTTGTCAAACATTTATTCAGATACCTTCTGCTAGTCATATACTGCTGAAAGCATTAACCTGAACTTGACAGTGACAGAGGCAGTACTAGAAATGAGCACCCGAGCTGAGAGATGACAACTACACCCAAGATACTGCATAGTACCATGATTAACAGCTTCAATAATGTGCAATTTCACAAAGCATAAATTACATTGGCGCAACACATGCCACAGAGGAGATGCTGAAGGGACACACTGACTCAACACACATTGGCTCAGTGAACGTCTCTGCATTCCCCAGACTAAAGCAAAACAAAAATCACAGAATCCCTGTCCATTTCTATTTACAGCTGGAACCTTGCCATAAATTGAGCAAATTTTTCATATAAACCACCCGGTTGTAATTAGGGATTGTAGAACTGCAGTAGTGTTACAGAACTAGAATCCAAAATCCTGGACCACTGTCCACAGACAGGAATCCCAGCACAGGGCAGTCGGGGAATTTAAATTCAATTAATTAATTACAAGTTTAAACAAAAATAATCATAACTGGTGAACACGAACTTATCAAAGTGTCATTTATAAATTCATCTGGATCTCTGAAGTCATTTAGGAAAGGAAAACTTCCATCTTTGACCACTCCAGCATTTATGTCACCAGATACCAACATTGTTACTGCTGCTTTCTGAAAGGGTGCAATTGGTCAGTTCAGGGTTCAGAGGGGTGAGGAAGCAGTGATTGTTTAATTAGGGATGGATGTTAAATGGCAGATAAGTAGCACTATTCACACCCCATGAATAAATATAAAATCCTTCCATTTATTTGTTACCCAGAGACTTACTCCCAGATATGTGTTGGTAAGCATTTAGTGCCCATTTGCAATTGCCTTCAAAACATCATGATGTGCTACCTTATTGAACCACTGCAGTCATTCTGATGACAGTATTCCACAATGCATTTGGGAAAGGAATCCCTAGTGATTCCTAGCAAATTCATAGCAAATTCCAAGACCTAGCAACGATGGAGGAACATCCAGCCAGAACTTCTTGTTATTGTAAAGAAGTCAATATGTGTGTGGATTTCAGATAAAGGCATGTGATGCCCGCTGCTACAGCAAACAGATGAAGAATTGCTGCTTAGACTGAAGTGAATTGAACATCAACAAATCTCCTGAGAAAAGAAAGATCATTGATGAAGCAGCCGAAGATAATGGTCACAAGGACCCAACCCTGAAGAACTCCTGCAGTGAAGTCCTTGAGCTGGGATAACTGACCTCCAACAACCACAACCATCTTTTTCGTGACATTGACTCCAACCATTCGAGAGTATCCCCCTTGATGCCTAATGACTTCACCTTTATCAGGACTCATTGATGCCACATTCAGTCAAATGCTGCCTCGATGACAAAGGCAATTGCTCTCATCTCTCCAGTCCATGTTTGGACCAAGGCTGTGAGGAGGTCTGGAGCCAAAAAACCTTGGCAAAATCCAAACAGGGCATCACTCAGCAGGTTATTGTTGAATAAGTTCTGCTTGACAATAATTTGATGAAGTTGAGGAAATTGAAGCGGAAATGGGAGGAACGTTTATTCACTTAATACTCACAAGTTCCCCCACCCTGCATAATGTAAAAGCCATGGGTTTGATCTAACTTAATCTCCTTGTTACATCCTAAGTTCCACAATGCAGTTGTAGAATTGACACTGTATATAGCAGAGTATTACATTGTATAACATCAATACAAGCTACAAACAAGGAAATAGAAGGGAAAAGACACATTTAATGTTATTTGAAAAATGAGTCCCCATTTGAGTTTTACCAGTTTATTCAGGGTTCCTTCCCCCTTACCCAGCTCCTGCTCCTTGACCCCATTCCATTATATTTTAATCACTCCACATTGTCTTTGTTTTTGTTTAACTGTCTCTCCACTAGTCTCTATTTTGGCAGCACAGTGGAATTAAAAGAACTTGCATTTATATAGCACCTTTTACAATCTCATGATATCCCTCAGTATTTTGCATCAGTTCTGGCATATCCCTTAAGTTTCTTTTGCCTCTTCTCTAGCCCTCTCTACCCTTTCTCAGACACACCAACCCTCTCTATCCTTTTTCATACATACCAAACAGAATCATACAGAATATTCCAAGTGATGTTTAGCCAAGGTTCGATACGAATTTAGCATAAACTCAGCTTTCCAGTTCTAACCATCTAAAAACAAACCATTTTAATTACTTATGACCTTTTTAATCCACATCTTTTATTTTGTGTGATTTGTGTAGTTGTCCTCCAAGATCACATTACTCCTCAACTTAATTTAGATTCTACTGTCCTTAAGCAGAATAAAACACTTCCCAGACATTGCTTTGAACCTCATTTGTCAATTATCTACCCATTTTGCAAATTTATTGTGACCTCCTCCTCAGGGCTGACTATCACTAACACACATCCCTAACCCAGAGCACCAACTGATTTAGCATAACAAACAATGTTATAAATAGTTTTCTGGATTCCTTCCAAATTGTTAAAATTAATTGTAAAGCCTTAATTGAAGGTTTTCTGGATATCTCAAAAATCCACATCTATTGTACGTAACATCAGAACATCAGATTAGGAGCAAGCACAGACCATCTGGTCCTTTGAACTTGTTCCACCATTCTTCAACATTATGGGTGCTTTTTTACCTGAGTGCCATTTTCCTGCACTATCCCAACACCACGTGGTTCTTTTAATATCCTGAAATCTACCAACCTACGTCTCCAATGAACTTTCACAGCCTGCATCAATGTCCTTGTTACATCGTCAGAACTAACACTATATACAGTAAACACAAAATTGTACAATGTTAATACAAGCAACAAACTAGGAAATGGGAAGGGCGTGGGGGAAGACACATTTAGCAATTCCAAAAGATTCACTATCCTCTGAGTTTCCTAGTGATGAGGCTTGCAAGCAGATCATGGAGAGAAGTTTAAAAAGGCTGAGCCAGTTTAACTGCTTTTTCCTACCAACAAGCCCAGCGAGAAGATCCAGCATATAAGAGGGAAGCAAGCTCTAGTGGAGTGGCCATTTTGAGAAGGGCTGTTTTGAGGTTGAAGTACTGTGCTTGAGGCCTAAGTGCAGAGGCTGTGATGAGGGAGGTCTTAGTGCAGAGGCTGAGTGGTGACAAGCTAGTGCAAGTCAAGGTAAAGCCCCAATTCAGGGTTTCGACTCGAAACTTTGACAATTCCTTTCCTCCCACAGACGCTGCTTGACCTGCTAAGTTCCTCTGACAGCCTGTTTGTTGCTCCAGAGTCCAGCATTTGCAGTGTCTTGAGTCTTCAAGGTAAGGTCTAACCTTCTTGTAATTCAGTACTAACTTCAGAGGCAGAAATGGCAGTCAGTGGAGGGGTATGCTCCTCCCGTGAAATGTGGGAGATCAGGGAGAAGTAATCCTGACAACTACATTTGCAGAAAGTGTGTCCAGCTGTAGCTTCTCTCAGACTACATGGATCAGTTGGAGCAGAGCTGGACTCCCCGAGGAGGTGGAAAGTGTTATAGGTAAGAGTTTCAGGGAGGTGGTCACACACCAAGTTCAGTCTGATAGATGGGTAACTGTCAGGATTGGTAGGCAGGTAGTGTAGGAATACCCTGTGGCTGTTCCTTTCTCTGACCAGTGTACCATTCTGGATACTGTTTGGAGGGATGGCCTCTCAGGGCAAACCAACAACAGCAGCCAGATCAGTGGCACCACAGCTGGCTCTGTTGTACAGCAGAGTAAGCCAAAGTCTAAGCAAGCTTTAGTAACAGGGGACTCGATACAGGGGCACACACAGGTGTTTCTGTGGCCATGAGTGAGACTCCAGGATGGTGTATTGCTTCCCAGGATCAAGGATGTCTCTGAGTGGGCACAGGACATTCTGAAAGGGGAGGGTGATCAGCCCGATGTCACGGTCCATATTGGTATCAACAACATGGGCAGGAAGAGAAACGAGGTCATGCACAGTGATATAGGGAATTAGGGAAAAGGTTAAAGAGCAGGACCTCTATGATTGCAATCCCAGAATTACTCCCTGTGCCATGTGCTAGGGAGGGTAGGAATAGGAAGATGGTACAAATGAATGTGTGGCTGAAGAGCTGGTGCAGGTGGGAGGGCTCCAGCCACCTCCATCTTGGGATCTCTTCTGGTGCAGAGGTGACCTGTGCAAGAAGGATAAGTTGCATCTGAACTAATATCCTTGTGAGGAGGTTTGCTAGTGCTACTCAGAAGGGTTTAAACTAGTCTGGTAGGGGTTTGAGACCCAAAGCAGCAGTGCATCAGCTGAGAACATTGAAGCAAATGCCGAGGTTAAAGCAAGGAAGTCCATTGGGCAGGCCAGGCAGGAGCAGGACAGGGAGCATGGATGGTCTGATAGGCTGAACTGCATTAAATTTAATGCAAGAAGCCTTGCAGGTAAAGCAGATGAACTCAGAGCATGGATCAGCATGTGAGACTGGGATATTATAGCTATTGAAGAAACATGGTTAAGGGATGGGCAGGTCGGACAGTTCAACATTTCAGGGTACTGAGTGATACAAGTGGAGGTAAGAGAGGAGGGGCAGTTTCATTATCGCAAAAACAGCATGGCAGTATTTAAAAGAGGATATCCCAGAGGAAACATCCAGTGAGGCTATATGAGCACAACTTAGAGATAAAAAAAGGGGGAATCAATTCAATAGAATTATACTATAAGCCCCCCCCCCAATAGTTAGCAGGACAGTAATAAACCAATTCCAATTGAAATTCAAATTCCAATATCAATATTATGAAGGAGGAGGTGTTGGAGGTCCTGAAATGCATAAAGATGGATAAATCCCTGGGGGCTGACCACGTATATCCAAGGATGCATTGGGAAGCAAGAGAGGGGATTGCTGGGACCCTGGCAGAGGTAACGGAAAAGCGGAGGAGAGCTGATGTTGTGCCTTTATTTGAGAAAGGCAGCAGGGATAAGCCATGTACCTACAGAACCTTACATTAGTAGTGGAAAGTTATTGGAAGGGATTCTGAGAGGCAGGGTTTATGTGCATCTGGAAAGGCAAGGTCTGATAGACCGCATGGCTTTGTGCATGGGAAATCATGTCTCACAAATTTGAATGTTCTTTGAAGAGGTAGCTAAGAAGATTGACGAGGGCAAGGCAGTCGACGTTGTCTATGTGGACTTTAGTAAGGCCATTGACCAGGTCCCACATGGTGGGCTGGTCCAGAAGGTTAGAGTATATGGGATGCAGAGTGAGCTAACTGATTGGCTACAAAACCTGCTTGGTGGTAGGAGGCAGAGGGTGGTGGTGGACGGTTGTTTCTCAGATTGGAGGCCTGTGACTAGTGGTGTGCCTCTGCTGTTTGTCATATACAGTATATCAATGATCTGGATGAGAATATAAGTGGTATGATTAATAAGTTTGCAGATGAGACCAAAACTGGTGGTACAGTGGATAGTGACGACCAAGGTTACAACAGGATATTGGGAATTGGGAAAGAAGGCAAAGGAATTGCAGGTGGAATTTAAATCAGACAAGGGTGAAGTGATACATTTTAGGAAGTTAAACCAGGGCAGGACATACACAGTGAGTGGCAGACCCCTGGAGAATGTTGTTGAACAGACAGACCTAGAGGTACAAGAACCTAGGTCCCTGAAGATGGCAACACAGGTAAAGAGAGTGATGAAAAAGGAATATGATGTGCTTGCCTCATCTGCTGAGGCACTGAGTACAAGAGTTAGGACGTTACCATTGTTTATAACATTGGTTATTCCGCACTTGGAGTATTGTGTGCAGTTCTGTTCACCATGCTGCAGGAAAAAAGTGACTAAGTTGGAGAGGGTGCAGAAAAGATTCACAAGGATGTTGTCTAGATTGAGGACGAGTTATATGGAGGGACTGGATAGGATAGGTCTGTTCTCCCTGAAGCAGGCGCTGAGAGGTGACATGATAGAAGTATATAAAGTTATGAGAGGCATAGATCGGGTAGAAAGCCAGTTTCCCATGGTAGGGGTGCCCAAGACTAGAGGGCATAGGTTTAAGGTGAGAAAGAATAGTTTTAATGTGGATTTGAGGGGTAAAATTTTTCACACAAGGAGTAATTGGTATCTGGAATGAGGAGGTAGAGGAGGCAGGAACAGTAACAACATGCAAGGAGCATCTGAACAGGTATTTGAATGAGCAGGGCATAGAGGGATACAGAATTAATGCAGGCCAGTGGGATTAATAGAAAAAGGCATGGGTGGTCAGTATGGACTGAAGGGCTGAAGAGCTTGTTTCTATGCTGTACTACTCAATGACTCTAAGAAATTTCCCCTCACTTTAGTTCTAAACCTCCTACCCCATATTCTGAAACTGTGACCTCTGGTTCTAGACTCCCCAGCTAGGGGAAAATATCATCACCTGTATCCACCTTGTCGGGGCTGAAAAATATAGATTACCCTTATCTACTTTTGTTAGTACTTCAAAGAATTCAATGACTTCTCAAGCAAAGCTTTCCCTTTTGAAATTCATGCTTTTTCTTATATTTTTTTTCTCATTTGGTAGAAATTGAATACTTGTCCAACAGCACATATAATACTTACTATTCTGTAATTTGGTGGACGTGTTCTGTCTCCCATTTTAAATATTGTACCACCAATCCTCTAGTATTGTGCCTTTCTTGAATGAATTATTAAATATGCATAATAGTGCCTCTGCTTGCTCTTTCTTAGATTCTTTTAAAATGCATAACTTTTTCTGAATTAAAGTTCTATCCTCTTTCAAGTTAGACCAGTTCATTAAATATTTATCTGACTTTTATTTTAATTACTTTATATGTTGTATAAGTTCTACCTTCAGTTCAGTGTCTATTTATACATCTCCCTGGTAAATGAAGCAATTATTAAATATTTCTGCCATTTCTTCATCATCGTTTGTGATGTTTGCTTACCCATCTTTCAGTTGTCCAATTCCTATCTCGATTTTCCTAATTTTAGCTCCCATGCTTGTGGAACATTTTCTATTTTGTTCAGTATTCATTGATCATTTGACTTCATAGAATCTCTTGGCAATCACTGTTAATTGCTTTGTACTGCTCCTGTCAAGCTGTACCCTGCTGTCCAGGTGTTTAGTGCCTCATTTCCTTAACCTTAGCTTTTTTCCAATTATTTATATATCCTTGATGTTTCACTGAAAATTAAGTTACTCCTGATTTTTAACAAGTTATATATTTTTCTGAACTATTTACAAAATTCTAAATATTTCTCATTCAAATTCTACATTTTTTTTCCAATGTTATTACCCAATTTATTTTCCCCAAATTCTATTCTAAATATTAAAGATAGTGCTACTGCCTCACAGTTCCAGTGATCCAGGAGTGGTCCTGACCTCCAGTTGTGTGTGGAGTTTGCACACATTCTCCCTGTGATCGTGTGGGTTTCCCCCAGATGCTCTGGTTTCCTTTCACATTCCAAAGATGTAGGTTCATTGGCTACTGTAAGTAACCCCTAGTATTGTCAGGTGGCAGGTAAATCAGGACATAGTGAATGGGCATGTGAGAGAGAGTAGACTGGAAGGAAATCTATACAGTGGTAATGTATAATAGGACAATGAAACTAGTGGGATTGATACAAGAGCTAGCACAATTTATTAATCCACATGATCTCCTTTTGTGTTGTAAAGAAACATGAGAAAGATAACAATCAAAATTGGCTTTTGTCCAGTTTGTTAGCCTGATGCATCTCAATCAGTTACCTGTATATCTATAACTGCTATCAGATCAATATTCCCCTACTTTTACCTGCACTTGGCCTTCCCCATTAAGAGGTTGGTTGAAAAGCAACCCTTTACACAGGATTATTAGGGACTTCATTTCCTTGTTTGATTTGTTTTGCTTTTCCACTCATTTCTGCATTTTGTTGGCATATTTCTTCTTTCATCTTCCTTTAACTGTTAGGTAATTGGGCCAGATGGACCTACTCCTGGTGCAAACTGGATATAATTCAAACTCAGCCAAAATAAACAAATGAATTAAAGAGCAGAGGTCAACAAACTTTTTACAGAGTGAACAAGGAGAAATTGTTCTCAGTGGCAGTGGACTCAATAATTAGAGAACACAGATTTAAGGCAATTGGCAAAAGAGATAGGGGGTAAAACAGAAATTTTTTTTTGTGATCTGCAGTGGCTGTTTTAAGTCCAGCCCCTGAAGCTGAGCCACCTGATAGCCATAGGACAAACAGAAACCTAGGAGCAGAGATATATAGGTCCATGAAAGTGGCAACACAGGTAGACAGGGTGGTGAAGAAGGCATTGGCACCCTTGCCTTCATCGGTCAGGGCACTGAGTACAGTAGTTGGGATGTCATATTGTAACTATACAAGTCATTGATGAGACTCAGACAGTGGTCAGTAAATGGAACAAGCTGCCAGAGGAAGTGGCTGAGGCAGGTACAATAATAATATTTAAAAGACACTTGGACAAATACATGAATAGGGAAGGTCTAAAGGGATGTGGGCGGCCAAACATGGGCAAATGGGACTAGTTTAGAAAGGCATCTTGGTCAGCATGGACAAGTTGGGCCGAAGGTCCTGTTTCTGTGCTGTACAACTGTATGACTACACTTGAAGTCTTGTGAAAATGGGAGACAAGAGAGACTGCACATGCTGGAAATCTGGAGCAACACACGAAACGCCGGAGGAACTCAACGGGAGGGAAATGAACAGTCGACATTTCAGATGGAGACCCTTCATCAGGGCAAGTTCTGGTCACCCAGTTATAGGAAGGATGTCATTAAGCTAAAAAGGATGCAGAAAAGATTCACAAGGATGTTACTGGGACTGGAGAGCTGGTGTTACAATGAAAGGTCGGGATTTCTTTCCGTGGAGCATAGGAAACTGAGGGGT
>JARFYF010000053.1:14664619-14674982 GCA_030265395.1 Rhina ancylostomus | reverse complement strand
TATGACTAGAACCAGAATAAGAGGAGCAGAAGGCCTGGCTTTTCTCCCCAACATTGATAACCCCTTTTGATGAAAACTTAACTATTTAATGAAGTCAGTCAGAATATCAGACATACAGTGTATTTCAATCCTTCCCTCACAATTACATGCTTCACAGTAAAATGCTAATATTTTTACATGGAGGCTTTTCCCACTGTAATTATCTAGTTAGGCCTTAAAAAGTGCCAATGAATGGATCTTTTGGGGAGCTGGGTTAATAGACTGAGTGAGTCAAGGAGAGCTCATGAATCCTCTTTCGATAGTTCAAATGAATGGGTTATTTATTCTCTCTCACCCATTTAATCTTACCATTGCATGGAAGAAATAATTTTGATTGATCAGATCGCTCTTGCTCAGTACTTCCAGTTCTTAGAAAGGATTATCAATTATACCGAGTTTGGGATCCTCAGTAATTCAGTTGAGGGAATTTCCCCAATTTCGTTCGTACCCTGAGTGTGATACCATGTTGCTGCCAACACCTCCATTCCCATCCCACCAATCACCTGCCACGCAACTAACCTCCACCCAGTCAATGTCAAACCTACAATGCACTGCAAACTAATGTACCCTGAAAGACTAATTTTAATTTGTACACACACATACGCAATAAACATCCAATGTCCAACACTTCCAGTCCTCTGAGACAGAACAGTCTGCTCCACAGATGTTCCAAGCACATAGAAGAGAGGATAGAAAGAGTCCAGGAATGTGAAATGAATTACTAACCACAATCCAAAGATGCTTGGAATGTCGACTGATCTCACCCCAAAAGGAAAATAAAATCTTTTTGTGTGTACAGTAATCACAAACCACGCCCCAGGCCTGCCCAGCACCACCCTATAATTTATTTTGGAGCACAGTTTACAATTCCTGCCTTTGGTAAACTTGATAGTCACAAAAAATAAAGCAAAACCCAAAATGTTGAATAACTTGGCAGGCATAAAAAGAACAGGATAACTCTTCTTCTTCAAAAAAAGCTTGGACTTCACCTTGGAAGAAACCTGGCTCCCTTCAGTCTGGACCTGAGCAGTATCGGGGAGAAATTTCCCAGATTCCAGCCTTTGTCAGCAACTGCCACAGTTAGAATTAGCCTCAGAATCTGCGGCTAGGAAAAATTTAAATGAGATCTTTCTGCTTTTGCTTATGACATGATCTTGTGTGTGCATGTGGGCTGGGAATAAGGTCGGGCTCCATCATGTAGACTTTGCTTTATTTGAAAAAGACCTTGTGTTGTCCAACATTCAACTAATAACTTAATGATATATTATCATTGACTGAGGTGCCTATTTCACAGTTCAATGCAAACAGCTGCCTGTTATAGGAAGAATCAAGATTCCACAACTGTTTGGGGCATTGTGATAATTAAGCTTGTACAGAACAAAGATCTCAGTTTGAGCCTCCACCAGTCAGTAGAACACAGCCATGATGGCTGGCAATCTACTTGGATATAAAATTAAAACCCAATAGATGACATAAAAAGTTACACGACTACATTTCACTTCCGTATCCCATGTTTTCAATGACAGAACGGTGAAGATTAACCCCTATTCATGCTCTTATTTGTTATCCATTGATTCATACTATCAGAGTTCACCTGCATTGGGCTTTGGTTGGTTGTAATGCCCCCCTTTGCGATCACATTACAAGGGGAGCTGTCATCCATATACCCAGACCTCTGCATTGGATTAATGCCTATAGAAGGGCATGAGAAAAACTGCCCCTCTGAGAATGGCAAAGGAGCACTGCAGCTGACTTTTGGGTAAGGAAAGTATCAACCATATCCTATGAGGCCATACGGCCCCTTTAATAAATCTAACACAACCTGCAGTAGTTGTAATAGGCTCATATTACTTCAGGATTGCTCCTTGTAAAGATTAGAAGGCTCCATGAATTTTTCTGAAAGCAGAAATAATATAGTGTTCTGGCCATACCCGTTAAAGTCCAGATAAGTAGCTCTGTAAGGGGGAACTCAGACTGTTTACAGGAAGTAGATACAGGAATCATTTGATAATTGACTCTTGAAGCACAATTTTCCCCAGTGCAGGAATTGGAAATTCCAAGTCCCTAACTAGGTAATATTTACTGCCATGGACAAGGAAAACTTTCAGGGCACATGGTAACAAATGTTTGAAGTGCACCTTCTGCAAAAGCAGATTGGGAAGGGACAGGGAAGCCTTGTGCCCAGCCTCATGACATAGTTCCAGCTTTGTTCCTCAGTATCGCACAGTTTCATGGACCAAACTATTTAATGCTGAGTTTTTTTCATGCTCATCTACACATCCTGATCTTACTCAGCATCCACAGGCATGCATGTTGATAGTAATGGGAGAAATAGGGAGTAAGCATTATTGGTTACTTTATCCCTATCCCAGGGCACTAGTGAAGTATGACTATGTTTGTCTAAGCCAGTGCTTTTCCCACTCAAATGAAAACTGGGAAATTGATAATTGAATGAACTATGGGACAAATGACCAGTTTCAATCATAAACTCAGAGATCATGGTTCTGAATCAACTGTTCTCCAGGTTATTGCCCTGACTAGGGTTCAGCAAGAGAAGAGAACAAATTTACATACATTCCTCAGGGTTTAGATACACTCTGTTTAGCAATAACCTTTCTGCAGATCAATGAAATCAACTTGGCGTAAATCATTTTACATTATTTGTTTTCTTTTCTTCCCCTTGTCTCCTCCCCAAAGAAGGCATGACTTATGCTGGAGTATGTTCACACAGCCTTCAGCTATCATTTGCATATGCCGGTCGGAGGAAAGCAGCAGGTTTCACAGTTGTGCAGGATCCTGTTCTCGCCCTCTGTCTACAAACATGCACTTTCCCACAGAAATTTGACTGTTCAGATGATGTAGTGGGGGAAATGCTGGCTGATTTTTTTTTGTTCCATTCTGACTCCAGAACCATTTCCAACATCACTACTGAGAGCCAGATAAAGTCAGTTAATCAGCTTCAAGCTGGGGGGTGGGGTGGGGGGGGTGCCGGTATGTGGAGTCTGTATAGTTTAGTAGTAGGGTGAAAAAGATTGCATGAACATGTTGAAAAATCGTGGAATAAAAAGGGCACCATGGCCCATTACTTCCAATCCACATTTCACAACTATAATATAATTTTATCTTTTAGCCTGATACTGTCAATAAGATCATATTAATTGGGAGTGGTAAGAGTCAACCGTGAGGTGAAGGACTGGAACTGCATACAGTCTAGTCCAGGTGAGGCAGTAGGTTACCTTTCTTGAGGGACATAAGTGTTTAAGTTTGAATTTTGAATTGGATTTACTTGACAGCATCTTCCAAAGAAATGGGCAGCAGAGCTAGATGTCAACAAAGTTCAAATGTGGTCATATTGTTGCCAGACCTCTCGTGATAAATGGACCACAGTTATCTCCAACTAAGCTTGGTAAGGCTAAAAATATAGCCTTGGAGTCCACCACAAATATTGCCCTCCATCTATTCCATTACCAGGTGTTCTGCAGTATCATTGTCCCTTGGGTCTTGTTTGGTTCTATATCAACTGCTTACTGGCATGGAAAGAAAAATGACAAGGAAGACTCTGGGTGACTAAAGGCAAAATCAGTCAGTTGGGAAGGAAGTGAGGTAGATTATGACTTGAAGACTAGCAAGTTGCTATGGGACCTGCTGGAACTGAAAATACAAATGTCCCCCAATTCTACAGTGATTACAGAAAGCACAATCCTAGGGAAAGAAAACTTAGCACAACACCTTAGCTTAATTTGCCCTCACCAACTCAGATAAAAAGATTGGTCATATGTCTTGCTTTTTTGGCTTATAAATGACTAGCAACCTCTCCAAATTAATTTAAATGTATTCTACATACGGTTTCTACTACAGCAAGGCAGCAAACATTTACCCAGCATCCAGTCCATATGTACACAGCTGCCCACCCTACATACATAGGCCCATACATATTAAGCACACAAAGTAGTTTCTTAAATAAACCATCATGCAGGAATAGCTCTTCTGTTTTATTTTACAAGGCAATTCAGTTGATCCCAACAACATCCAGACCTGCCACTCTCTTCACCACCCTACCTGGCTTCTAATCAGTTTTTACTTTAAAATTATTCCAACTAGAATCAATTAAAACTGCAGTATTTTCTTTTGGAAAGCTGATCGTCTCACTCTCCACTGATCCTTGTACCAGATGGTTTGGAACTGTAACTGTAGTTGGATAACAGCCTGAGTGCTATTTAAAACAAATTAGAATTCCTTCAATTTCCTTGCTATTTTCCCCCTTCGTATTGCAGACGAAGTGCAAGGAAACTGCAGCCAGCTTGCAAGTGAAGTGAATCGGAAATGGTTAGTGTAAATTGCAGCATGCCAATGTAAAATGTGTGGGCAGAACATCCTCGGCTCAGTGAGGTAAATAGTGAGGTCTTGTCACATGGGTTTTTCTGTTTTTGAAAGGTGTGTTTAATCCCACTTCAGTTTAATGAGAGGCCTTCTTTCTTCAGGACATGCAGGCCTAATTTATGAGAAATTCAGTTGTGAATTTGTCTTTAAAAATGCAATAATGCAAATCAAAGATTTTTTTTCAGGAGTGAAAAGTGATAAAACATCATTTCTTTGTTGTCTTGCATTCCTCCAGAAAATCAACCAGGTACATCCTGGCATGAGTCATCTTGATGCCTTTGACAATATTTGCAGCATTGCAGGAGAAATTAGTAGCTATTGTTGGCCATTCCTGGGTCAACATGTTTTCATAGCTGGACAGGGACTCCATAAAGCTAAGTCCCTTATTTACCTTGTATCTGGTCTCCACAAGAGCATCCCTCTTCCAGGTCATGTCATTCATGATCAACCATACCTTCCCACCTCTGAGAGTGAAGGCCAAAACCTCAGACATTTTATCCCTGGATCCATTGGATCCTCTGTTTCTTCTGATAACATGTAATCCTTGATGTTCAATCCCCTACCCAGCACCACTGGCCTGATCTCTACACCAATCCTTGGCTTTATTCATTCAGAATCACCTCCTTCCCACCCTCCCCCACCCCACCCCCACACCCACACCACTGCAGCATTTCCTTGTTTCCCACCCTTATGCCTGATGAGTTCAGGATGAATCCTTCCTCCACTTCATCTGCAATCTCAGCACAGGCTCTGTTTATTCCATTTACCTCCACCTCAGCCCTGACCAACACTAAAATCCATGTCGTTCTTTCCACACCCCTATCCCAACTTCAGCATAATCTCTGGTTGGGTAAACAATGACCAGCCCCCTGACCTGGCTTAAACGAGGCCTTGGTGTTCTGCGATACTTTTCATTAACAGAAGTATGATTAGGCCTCAAGTGTAATTGAAATTAGCAATAGGGAAGCCATGACCAAAAAAGTTGTTGGCATCCTACACCAACCCATTTGGGTGGCCGAGAATTTGGCTGAGAATATCTGTGCCATCCATGATGCCAGATTAAACTAATCCTATCCGCCTGCAAATAATGCATAGCCCTCCATTCCTTGCATGTCCAGTTGCCTGTCTAAATGATGTTAAATGCCACTATTGTATCTGCTTCCACCAGTTCCACTGGCAGCACATTCCAGGCACCTTCCACCCTCAATACTCGAAATGTAGCCTAACCTTGTACAGCTGCAACGTGATTTCCTGACTTTTATACTCAATGCCCCAACTGATGAAGGCAAACATGCTGTATGCCTATTTTACCACTCTTATCTATTTATGTTGCAACTTTCCAGCACCTACATATGGACTTGCACCCCAAAGTCCCTCTGTACATTAATGCTCCTAAGCATCTTGATATTGACTGCCCAAAGGTGCAACACACTTGTCTGGATGAAACACTACCACCATTCCGCCACTCATATCTCCAACTGATCTATATCCTGCAGTATCCTTTGGCTCAGGAGATCCTTTAATTCAGGAGATTTTTTGCTGAAGGCACAATAATAGTTGATGCTTCAGTGCAGTATGGAAATGATACTACAGTGTTGGAGCTGAATTATTAATTTGGGTCTTCTTGGTGGACTTCAGCAGACTTTTTGAATGGGGAGTTCTGGTGTCCTGATTACATTTATCTCTCTCTCCAGTAAAATTAAAGCAGAAATTGATTTTTGTTTTAACCATATTGCTACCTATGGGATCCTGGCAGTGTGCCACTTGACTTGGTTACACTGCCAAAATAACTCACAATTTGCATACACTAATGACTGCCGTCCAAATGATGACTGCATTTCAAAAATAATTAATTGGCTACAAAGTATTTAGGGACATCTTAAGAATGGAACAGCTATTATACAAATGAAGATCACTCCTGGAATTCTGTTACCCTGTCTTTTTTTTTGACCAATGGAATAGATCATTTTATCTATTCACTGCCAGAATTGAGCTGCTACAATGTGTTAAATGTGAAATAATACTTTCTCAGAACTGTCTGACCAATCACTCCCATAGCAAGTGTATAGATCTGCAATCTACACAGTCCTATCAAATGACCTCAGGACGCAGGTTAGATTCAGAATGAACCATTGACACTGAACCATTGGTGTGGGTAAGACATATTTATTTAAGGCAACAGCTTTTCTTGAATGCAAAACAAAAATGGGTGTGTTTGTGGTTCTACTTCTGGTTTTCAAAATTGTATCCAGTTCGCTTCGTGCCCAAAATTGCCTATGCAGTCTCTCCAACAATTGATATTACTGAGGCAAATTGTTACCTCCGCCTCTATACATAATGTAGAAGCTTGAAGATATCTGGAAGATAACTGCCTCAAACGTCAGTTGCTTTACACATTCTTTTTCATCATTAAGCAATTGAAAATTATTTTCTTTCCTAATGAGGTGCGTTAAAGGCCATTTTTGGATCATTTTGCATCACATCAAAAATTCAGCTGGTCACTCTTGTGTCTCTGGCTTATTATCCATGCTGAGCTGCACAGCATAACATGATCCCTTTGTATCATTCCTTTTGGAGTGTTGCAGGGGAATGTTGATCACAGTACCAAGTGAACAACAATTGGACACTGAAGACAACATTGTTGTCAAAACGCACTACTCAACTGTGGTTGAGGCAGGTACAATGACAACTTTTAAAAGACAGTTGGACAGGTCCATGGATTGGACAGATTTAGAAGATTATGGGCCAAATGCTGGCAAATGGGGCATCTTGGTCAGCATGGACCAGTTGGGTCGAAAGCCTGTTTCTGTGCTGTATGACTCTAAGCCGGGTAACAACAGTGGAAAGAAAAACAGTTAACATCCTAGGTCTGGGACCCTTTATCTGAACTGAAGAAGTTCTGGTAATGGTCCCGAACCTGAATCGTTAACCGTTTCTCTTTCTGCAGATGCCATCTGACCTGAGTTCTTCCAGCATTTTCAATTACCTATTTTTATATCATGTTGGGTCAGTTTTTCTCATCCTCCTCATATAATTCTGGCCTGTTTAGCAGGTCCCACATCTTTACTATTAACAATACGTTATATAATGTGCTGGTAACTGCCCCCATTCAGCCATTTCCACTCACCTTATCACAGACATTCCCTTTATTCAACCACTTTATCTCCAACTGAAAACTTTAACTTGTAGCTCTCTTTTTCCTAGTTCTGATAAAGGGCTGCAGACCTGAAATATTGACTGTGCCTCTTTCCACAGATGCTCGCTGAGCTGAGTTTTTTCAGCACTTTCATTTTATATTTCAGATTTCTACTATTATTAACATTCACCATTGAGATACAGGGCTAGAAGGGTTAAATTGAGAGAACAGGTTTCATAGACCAGGGTCGTATTTCCTTGCCTGTAGAAGATTAAAGGGTTATCTAATTGAGATGATTAAGATGATTAAAGGATTTAGTAGGGCAGATAAAGAGAAACTATTTCCTCTGCTGGGAGAACCCAGAACAAAGGGGAGTAACCTTAAAATTAGAGCTTGACTATTTTGGATGGTGTTAAAAAATATTTCTTTGTACAAAGATTGGTGTCATTTTAGAACTCCTGTTCCCTACAAGACTTCTGTGGCTGAGGTTCAAATGAAAATTTAAAACTGGGATTGAAAGATTTTTGTTGGCTAAAGTATTAATGGATTTGGAATCAAGATGGACAAACAGTTTTTTGATACAGAACAGCTGTGATAGAATGGAATATTGGAATGGGCCTGAGCTGCTGAGTGGACTACTGATACTCCAATATATTACTTACTGAATTCCCATCCAACTTTTTTTAGTACCTCTTATGCTGCCCCCATATGATACAGGTTCCCCAGTGAACTGGGCAGTGGAGCATCCTGCTTTCTGAATCATGCCAGCACGTTTATAACCAACCCTCAGGTAAAGTGAGCCTCTGAATTATTTTTGATTTGGGCAAGTCCACATCTGGCATGTGGGGATTGGTTAAAATCCAGCTGATCAGAATTCAGGACCAGCATGTTCCAGGAAAGATGAGGATGAACATGTTCAGGAACCTTGGATGACAAAAGATGTATTAAATTCAGTCAGAAAGACAAAAGGAAGCATATGTAAGGTTTAGGAAGCAGAAATCGGACAGCACCTTTAAGGAATATAAAGAAAGCCAGAAAGAACTCAAGCAGGGAATTAGGAGGGCCAGAAGGGGCAATGACATGTCCTTGGCGAGTAGGATTAAAGAGAACGTCAAGGCATTTTATACAAACATTAAAAACAAGAGGGTAGGAAGGGAGAGAGTAGGACCACTCATAGATAAAAGAGGGAATTTATGCCTGGAGCCAGAGGGTGTGGGTGAGTTACTAAACAAGTACTTTGCATTGGTATTCACCAAGGAGAAGGACATGGAGAATATTGAGGTCAGTGTGGGATATGCTAATAACCTAAGGCATGTTGAAATCAAAAAGTTGATGTTGTTGGGTCTATTGAAGAACATTAAGGTGGATAAATCCACAGGGCCTGATGGGATCTATTCCAGGTTACTGAGAGGGGCAAGAGAGGAGATTACTGAGGCTTTGACATAGATCTTTGTATCTTCTCTAACCATAGGCGAGGTCCCAGAGAACTGGAGAATGGCCAGTGTTGTTCCTTTGTTTAAGAAGGGCAACAGGGATAATCCAGGGAATTATAGGCCGGTGATCCTCACATCAGTGGTATGTGAGCTATTGGAGTGGATTCTTAGGGATAGGATTTACTTACATTTAAAAAAGCATGGGCTTATTAGGGGTAGCCAACATGGTTTTGTGCAGGGCTGGTCAATCAAGTTTGTTTTTTGAGGAGGTGATGAAGTTGATTGATCAAGGTAGGGCAGTGGATGATGTCTACGTGGACTTTAGTAAGGCATTTGACAAGGTCCCTCATGGTATACTGTTCCAGAAGATTAAGGCACATGGGATTCACAGTGACATTTGATTCAAAATTGGCTTGGCTATAGAAAACAGAGGGTGGTGTTGGAGGAGTGACCCGAAAGTCTGTGATGAATGCTGTTTTGTAGGGGTCAGTGCTGAGACCATTGTTGTTTGTGATATAATTGGTTTAGACGAAAATGCAAATGAGCTGATTAGTGAGTTTGCAGATGACACAGAAAATTGATGGGTTGTGGATAGCGAAGAAGGTTGTCAAAGGATACAGCAGGATATAGATCAGCTGCAGATATGGGCCAACAAATGGCAGATGGACTTTAATCTAGGCAAGTGTGAGGTGTTGCACTTGGAGAGATCAAATGTAAGGGGAAAGTATACAGTAAATGGCAAGACCCTTGGGTCATTGATTTACAGAGGGATCTTGAGGTCAAAATCCACAGTTCTGTGAAAGTGGCAAAGTGATTGTGTGGTAAAGAAGGCATATGGCATGGTTGCCTTCATCAATCAGGGCACTGAGCTTAAAGGCGATGTATGGGTTTTTTTTACACAGAGAGTGGTATGCGCATGAAATGCATTGCCATGGGGTGGTGGTTGAAGCAAACACGATTGTGCAGAGGCATTTAGACAGGCACCTGGACATGCAGGGAATGGATAGATATGGATCACGCACAGGCAGACGTGTTTAGTTTGATTGGGCGACATGGTTGGCACAGACCTCATGGGCTGATGGGCCTGTTTTTGTGCTGTACTCTTTTATGTTCTGTTCTGGTTTTTTTTGGCATTCCCAGATGATGATATAGCTTGGTTCAGAGAATCAGTGCGTGACACCTCTTTCAAAGTTGTACCTGCATGCTGCCCATTAAAACATTGAACACTACAGCACTATACAGGCCCTTCAGCCCACAATGTTGTACTGACATTTTATCCTGCTCCAAGATCTATCTCGCCCTTCCCTCCCACATAGCTCCCCAATTCTCTATCATTCATGTGTCTATCTAAGAGTCTCTTAGTTGTCCCTAATGC
>JARFYF010000053.1:14405159-14415594 GCA_030265395.1 Rhina ancylostomus | reverse complement strand
GTACTGACTGAGCCCAAATGAGTTGATTAATGAAGTCTGTGTTTGGTTTCATTTTTAGGTCTGCTTTTGTATGACTGAAGCCATTCTGACCTTCTCGATGGACAGCTCCCCATTTTTTTGTTGTTCAGTTAAAGCCAAGGTGCGACTTCACTGGATGATGCAAGTCCTTGCCGTGATCATTGGTTCGATTGGCCTTATTTTCATTGTTTCCAGCAAGAACATCTCTGAGTCCCCACACCTCACCTCTTGGCACAGTATCCTTGGAATCGGGACTGTGATTGCTGTCTGTGGTCAATTGCTGTGTGGCCTCTGCCTTTTGTTTCCAAAGTTGATCAATACCTACTCAGTGGCCAGGCTACGACTTTACCATGCTACATGCGGTCTAGTGGCTTACCTGATGGCAACAGCTACAGTAATGCTGGGCTTGTGCTCTGATTGGTTCAAAGCCCAGGTTAATGCAGTTTTGTGGTACTCATGCTTAATTATTCCACTGCTTCCAGCTCTTGTTATCATGAACCAGATCAATAATGGTTACCTGTCCAAGAAGAAAATAGAAATTTAATCTTGGATCAACATCAACATTGGCTGTGATTGTTGTGCAATGAGCACATTTCTTAGTGTCCAGTAAGGGTAAGCTTGAAAGTCAGATGAAATTGCAGCTAATTCAGTGGTTGATTTGGGCAAATAGATTTTTTTTAACAAAACTGTCTACCAGAAACCTTTTAGTATTCCTTTTCCCTTTTCTTCCTCCCCACCCTGTCCACATCTACACCAACAAATTAAAGTTTCTTTTGCTATATTGCCCAGTATCTGTTTCTGTTCCCTGTAGGCTCCCCTGGGATGTGTGGTACATCCCATAATTGGAATTAAAGTTCTTAACAGATACAAATTGTTATCAAATAACAAGGATCAAATGGATGTTAATGTGTGCCTCTGAAATGTTTGAATCAAGGCAGCAACTCTGCAATGTTTCTAGGCAGTGGTTACAGTGAAACGTGATAGTATTCTTTACAGCTGATGCCTGTTACAGGATATGAATTGTTCTTGTACATACTTCACAGACTTGGTCTTGAGTTTTGTAGTGTGGTGAATGCAGGGCAGAGAGTAAATTCATGGTCAAGCACCAGCCAACATTGTCATGGACTGATTTCCCTGTCCAAGCAGGAGAAAAACATTTAAAATCATTGAAAATGCATATCTTTCAAAACATTTATTTTTATATTTCTGAATCTTTTTAGCAGCAATGATGGAAATACTTATGTATAATTGCATTCGATATTTGGTCCAAAGATGTATTATGTAAGCAATGATGTATCTAAATTCAACATTTTTTAATGTCATCATAGTCTAATGGTTCTGTATTATACTTGTCATAGGTATCATGTGAGATGATCCCCACCAAATTGTTAGTCTTGTTCCTCTTGTGATGTAATTGAATTCTTAAATGCAGCTGCTGGAAGTTTTGTCCTAATATTTGTGTCTCTAGGTAATAAGACATACAATATCTTTCGGTTGCCATCCCAGGATCTTTATATATTATGCTGAACAAAACGTTCTTGAGTAATGTGAATTCTTTTTACATTTCAAAGTTATTTGGGGTTTTTAAAATTTTTAATAGTAGAACCCATCACTCTAATAAAACTAGTTAAACTGAACCTTTTATTTTAGTACAAACAAATCTAAGACCAAGAATCTGTTTGAGGTTATAATATTTAAAGGCTGAATGGCCTGATATCAGCTGGAAAATAGCTTTGCAGATGTATTTGCACTACATCACTGGCTGCTGATGTTCCAGGGAGTTAAAGGCTGGAATCTTCAGGTCATTTGCATAGAATGACAGATAACTAAGTATGTTACAGGCTGGATTGTTCAGGCTAAATCTGGTGTAAACTGGTCAAGTGTGCCAGTAGCTGTCCAAAATTATTTTATGCTGAAATTTTATCATGTCTTACAATAGACTTATTCCTCCAAGTGCTGCTAACAGATTTGGAATTTGGAAAATTAATCCACTGATGCATGTTTGTTTCTGGTTCAAATTAATCTTGTTCCATGAGCTCTGAGTGAGACTGGTGATGGACTCAAAACACCTTCAGCCATTGTCATCACACAGTTTGGCCCTAATCCTACTTTATTGTTCCTTGCTGGTCTGGAAAGTAGAAGTGCTGCCCTTGTTCAGTAAGGAATACATCTTCAGGAGCTGGTTTGAAAGCCCAAACATCAACATTCTTCGAGTTTCTATGATGTAGACCTGTAAACTGGGCAGCTTAAGAGTGTTTGATAGGTGTGCCCAAAGTGAAATCATTTTCCTTTTTTCCAGCAATGATTCATGCACTTTAATGACTAAAATATTCCTGAAAAATGAAAACTTGTTATTGGTTATACCAGAACTCTTTTCACCATTTATTTCTATTGAATTTTCTACTTCAAATATTAGTGGATTTGTGCTAAAGTCTCCATCAGTGATAAATTACAGTGATGCCTTTTGTGAACCAAAATCAAATTCTAGACTAAAGTTATAATATTCAATGGTTTGCACTGCAACTGAATTGAGCACTTGTGGTATGTTTAACCAGTTCATTTAGAGAATCCTACACTTTGAAGATCTAGTCTTCCAGAGAGGCAGGTTAATTATATTGCAGTACCTGGTTTCTGTCACTAGGTGTTGCTGTTTCATAGTATTTTAAATGTACGAGGAGTATGAATTATGTTGGTCCGGAGCTTTCTCTAATTTTGTTTGTGTATGTCCGTGAATTTCCTTGGTTTTTGGCATAAATTTTAATTTTTGACTAATAAAATTGTGACCCTAAAATCACATCTGATTTAAGAAAAATGTGTATTGTGAAATTGAACAGTAATTTGGTTGAGCAAGTGGGTGAGTGCCAGTGTTAAATCTTTCACATACAGCAATCCTTTTGTCAGAATCTCAAGGACATGTGATATGTCTAGTATAGCATTTGTGATGGGACCTCAAACCCTGGATTAAAAAAAATTTTGAAGTAAATTTGTACATGTACAACAGGGCAGTTGGTATCGGAAGAAGGTAAACGTTAAGGTTATGTCATTACCAAAACTTGTTCTCTGCCAATATATAAATTGCACCATTTGTAGTTTCCATGCTCTTGATGAGTTCATTTTCAACTCATCGTCTTAAATTGAGACAACAAACAGGGTATTGTGTATGTATAATGGAATGAGGGAACACATACTGTATGAATGAATGTAAGATATCATGAAGCCAGATGGTTCACTTCTAATCATCTGCGTTGAAGTACATGTGAGGCGACAGTTGTCAAGGAGGGTGCAGTGAGATTATGTACATAAATATAAGCTTGATACTATATTGCTTCTCCGCTAAGGTCTTTAATTAAACTAATCTTTTCATTGTGGCTTTAGCCCACTGATTTACTACATGATTGCCCATTGTTTAAGAAAGATTCTGTCACTTGAGAGCGTACCAAAAGCCGAGAAGTTATAACTTGAAAGAAAGTCTTCTATATGTTATTTGTGAAGTCCAGTAATTATTAGCTGGGTTGTCATAGGGCAACTATGAGATTTGTGATTCATTTTATCTGTTTGGTACTTGGTGAGAAAGAAATAGAAGAAATCACTAAGAGTTCCTCAAATGATTACTCTGAGTTAGTATGTTGGCTTGAAGGCTTATTCCATTAATTTAAAGATTATGAATGAGGAAGATTGTTTCATTTGTCTAGAACGACCTGTACTGCCTCCATTCTTTCCCACCTGCATGCTTCAACCACCACCACGACTATCACCATTCCAAATATTGTATCCAATTGGTCTGTAAGTGGCCATTGGGCTTTTAGCTATACTAATGTATTTAGGAGTCTATTCACACAATGACATGAAAAGGAAAATTATATATTTTAAATATTAATCCAAAGTACAAATGCTTTCCCCCTGTTGGGCTTCCTGGTAATTCAAATTGCATTTCTTCTAGCAATGAGTCAATCAACTCGTATGACTTATTCTATTTTAATCTCCCTCTGAGATTGTAAATTTTAAATAATTTTGAAAAATTTGTATGGTTTCACTATCCCAGCCATCTGTTCGTGCCTATATGAGCAACTGGTTGAGCTGCACAATCTGGTGAGTTAATAGTTCAATCCACGGTCTATGGTGATTGAGCTTATCCTGACTAGAATAGCTATTTGAAGCAGCAGGTATCAGGTCAGGACTTGCACTCATTGTCCATATATTGTGATCCTTCAGGGAATGTGCATATCTTACCTATAGACGGAATCAATGCTGCAAAATAGTGTGTCAGGAAATGTCACCATCGGTTGTGAGAGTTCTGAGAGAAATAAGAGCTGCACACTCACAAAGATGTTTTGTCTGACTGCTCTTGAGGCAGGAGAAAGGCAGCCCAGGCCCCATTTCAACATGTGAAGTTTGGGTACAACAGGAAGCATTTTACATGCAATTAGTGGAATCCAGCAAGTTTCTTCCCCATGAAAGGGTGTAGTTGCAAGGGGATCACTAGAATAATTCAAGCATAAGAAGTAGATTTTATTAGGGGGCAGGGTAATCAGAAAACATTCCTGATTTTTATAACATAAAACAAATTTGAGTCCTATTTATTGAACATAGTAAATATGACATTTTTGTTGTTTTAACCAAACTGATAGTTTCCAGGAGGGGGGAAGAAAGCTCCTTTGAAGTGGTAGAATGGTTTGGGGAGGATGTTGCTGATTAATGTTTGTATATTTAAAAATAAAATATTTCTCAATTTTCAGTAATAGATTTGCATGGGTAAATTAGGCAGTTGCTGCTGAGTGTTCTGATGGGAACATATTTTTTCACTGGAAGTAGCCACCGTCTCCCAAACAGTGCAATACTTAAGGTATGGATTTTCTTTAAAGCTATTGGGCTTGAAGCTGCTTTTGAATGATGCAAGTTTAATTAAATTTATGGTGAGATTCTTTTTAATTTGACCTTTTACTTAAATTGCAATGAGAACGTGCCATTCCCCACCAAGCAACCTGTATTACTTGGCAGAACATTTCCAAGCGTGTTCCATAAATGGGACAAGGAATAAGCCAACCAGCACCCTTCATCACAAATTAAAATGGAAATTGTATTTCAGGGTGAAATACTGTGCTGATTCGATCAGCAGCTGTGAGATTTCTTCATTCTTTATAGACTCTGGCTACCTTTTGAGTGTTTTTGAAAATTTAATTTTAGCTGCTCTCTTTTTACCTTTTCAGTGTTGATCAATCACTTTCATACCTTGCATTTCAATTGATCAAGGATTGAATGCTACAGTCCCTGCAAAGCTATAATCACCATGCAGTTTACAGCCTTGGAAGTGAAAAGAATAGAAATGTTGTTCTTTTGGAACTATTTTTGAGAGTACTGTGTGTAAAAATTGTAGTCGCTAACAAATGAGTTTATATCAGGTTAAGATCTTACTGGGTGATTGCAGTTGTTTTTGTCCACATGTCTTGCAGCTGCTGTCTTAATGTCAAAACAACTTTTACTTCTGACTCTATGGGTCTACCCTCACTCCTAGTTACTTTTCAATCTCTCCTGGCTTAACGTATCGGATCATAGATTTGCTTACATCCCAGTCGTCACCATTGTTGAATTAGTATGTTTTATGGGCCATATGAAGCTCAGTGGTCTTTTTCACATTTGCAAAGGGCTAGAGGTAAAAGGCCTGCAGGATTTTAATATTTTCATCCATTCTAGAATAGGAGCCATAAAGAAGGGCTATGTGGTTGATGAATACCTTTGCTGTGCAGTTTATATTCAGTTCTGGATTCTGCCTGATTCTTTTGCATCCCCACTGGATGTAAGTGAGTGGGTCGATGGCAGTATTAAATAGGATCAGCAATAGTAGATCCCCTTACTTGATGCCCATTCTGGTATCAATGATGCTGCCTGTTCCTTGCCAGCCTCCATCATCATACTTGTATCTGTGCACAAGTTCTGCACCAGATCGACAAATTTTTGGGGGAGCCACTTCCTTTTGAGAACTTTTAACAGCACTTTACGTCCTACTGAATTGTATGCTTTTGCCAGATCTACAAAAACAATTGCCATTTCTTTATGGATTCTTTTGGATACTTGCATTATGTCTTGTATTATAGTAATATTTCTATTGTACCCTGTACCAATAAACCCTTCTATCTGGGATTGATGTTAACTGCTTCACTAAGGCTCTCACTAGAATTTTTGTCATGGTCTTTAAGAGCATAGGCTCAATAGTTATCAGTATTTTCCAATAACACTAGGAATCAAGACAGCACAACTCATTTTCAGGGCATGTGGAACAGCTCCTGATCTCAGCAATAAGAAGAGTTTCGGTAATAAGTTTAATCTTCCAGAGTCAGGAAGGGGTGTGATTTGGGAAATCAGCAGGCTATAGTGTTCCCATGAGCCTAATGGCATTACCTTCTGTGGTTGTGCGTTTGGGAGGTGTTGGTGAGCAACATTTTAAAGAAGGTATGTGCTGTAGCCATGTCATGAGTGATGGAGGGCATGAAAGTATAATGCCAATCTTATTTTACATTCTAAGGTGTGCAGAGAATTGCATGATTGTGGTTATGAGAATGGATGTGGAAGCAACAAGTTTGCTGTAACAATTTCAACAATTTTTTTTAATGCAAAACACTTCTTGAGAACCTTTCTTGACCTTGGCATCCCAAATATTTTATGATTAATAGGATCTGCTGGGAGCAAAGTCATTCTACCATTTTGTGCACAGCAAAATGTCTCAGTGTGAAGTATAGCAAGCTACTGTAATTTTATTTGATTGAAGGTTGAGACTTGGCTATTATGAATTAGGGACATCTGCACATTACAGGTTTTTGCTGCTTTATCAGATATAGACTGTGGTTCTTGTTCAATGTCATCAAATTGACCAAGGATAGTGTAGTAGTAGTTTCACAGTGGACCAGAACCATAATTGTATGCCTATAGTTGAGAAGGCAGCAGAGTCCCAATTTGGTGATGCATCATACCCTTAGCATGCCAGCTTAGATTAAGTGCTGCGGTCTCTAGGGCTGGTTCAAGTGCTTCCAGCGCATCGCAACTGGTCTTGTCTCACTCCAACCTTCATTTCAGCAGGGACAACAATAACCAAAGGTTGTTACGTTTCAGTTTCACTTTGAAATCCATGGTATTTTCATGCAGCACGTGTCTTAAATGCAAGCTGGATCTTGATTTTTTTTTGCACAAAATTTAAAACAATTCATCAGCTTGGATGTGATGAAAGACATTATATATTTAGCCATCTGCAGGTATGTTTGTGCATGTGCACAGATTGGATTTACTTTGATTCAAACTGTCAATCCCAAAGTGCTTTTGCTTTAAATAATACCCTTCCTCAATATTATGTTCTGCAACTGTACCCATTCTTCCAACTGTTGTGCAATACAAACTTCTACATCTAACATCCACATAAGATTTTAAAGGGAAAGTTTGTGCATAGTTTAGAATATTTGAGAGCATTTCTTAGTGAAATGCACTGCAAACAAAGAAAAACTGTCTGCTGTTTTTGGCACCATAAGTAATAGATGAACTTTAACAGAAGCAGAATCTTGGTCAAAGACAGTATTCTTGACTCAGGTTTTTAAACTTGTTCATGGATTATTGCAATTCAATTCTATTCCAAACCCAAGTCTTTGTAATCATACTAGCTTGAAAAGGTTGCACTAAATCTTTTAATAACTGAAAGATTGAATTACATAAACTACGCTATTTTAATAAAGATGGCTATTGAATTGACACAAGTGTACTTTTTTTAAAAAAATTGCTTTGCTTCAAACCATTGATCCAAAAATTTGCAGGGTCAGGAGAAAAGGCTAAATTGGGTAAGTGCAGTTAGGACTAAGTTTCAGCTGTTTGCCTTGCATAAAGTTGCAAAATATGGCTTGGATTGCTTGCTTAAAGGTTACAAAATGGATACTCTTCCATTCATTTCACCCCTTAAGTCCTGGGTGAAATGTTAAGTAGACAGTCTCATAGATCTGAAAGGTCCTATGACGCTGTTTAAAGAAGGTGATGAAATGTGATATCTTGATCAATATTTTCACTGAGGAACCTCCATGCTCTTAAACTTTATACCAGCTAATGGAGGCAGGTATCCTGGATACCATTATGAACTTTGCTGCCATCTTCAGGGATCCTTGGACTTGTACATCAAGGTTCCTCTGTACTCCCTAGACCCCTACCATTCATTGTATATGGCCTATTAGTCATTGAATTCCATCTGCCAGTGCTTTATCCATCTTACTAACTGATCAAGATCATCCTCTAGTGCATGACAATCCTTACTATCAACAAGGCTACCAAATTTGTGTCATCTTACAGAAGTTGAAATGACTGTCCAAGACTGCAAGGCAGCATTTGACAACATATCATAAAGGAATCCTGGTTAAAAAAAGTTACCAGAGATCAGCAGGAAGATTCCTGCACCTGCTAGATTTTTTTTTACCTTGTAGCAAGGTAGTAGTGATTGTTGGTTAATCATCTCAGCTGCAGAACATCTTTGCAGTGGTTCCTCAGGGTAGTATGCTGGGCCCAACTATCAGTTGCTACATCAGTGTCTTCCTTCCATGATGTCAACAGTGAGGATGTTCACAACAGTTTAAATTCAAAAAATGAAGCAGTCCTTCACTGCTTCACAGCAATATCTAGACAATATTCAAGCAAAGGTTATATGGCAAGTAATAATTATCACACAAGCACCAGACACTATTTCCATCAAGAGTCTAACCACCTTCTTTTAACATTGTGGCATTCCTGTGACCACCAGGTACCCACCATCAATATCCTGGTATCACTGTTAACCAGACCAGCTACTTAATTCAAAATCGCAGGTTGGAGGCTGATTATCTTGTAGTGAGTGACCTGCCCGACTTTCCAAAGCCTTTCCCACTATCTACAAAGCAAACCAGGATTATGATGGAATACTGTCCAAATGCCTAAATGCATGCAGATACAAAAAAACATTTGAAGCTCAATGTCTTTCAGGAAAAAGCAGCCTGGTGATAGGCACCGCATCCACCATCCTAAAGATTCACTTCCTTCTACATGGGAACATTTGCAGTCATAGTCTGCCATCTACCAATGCAGTGGTTGCCCATCAGTAACAACATTTCCAAAATCTACAGCCCCTGTACCATTTCTTCATTGTGGCTGGATCAAAATCTGGGCACTCTCTACTAGGCAACAATGTGGGAGTACCTCCATTAAAACAAACTGCAGCAATTCCTCCACTCTTATGAATAGTTTGGTAAGGGTAATGAATACCACCCTTGCCAGACAGCCCACGTCATCTGAATGAATCAATGAAAATGAATGTATGGGATGATGCTGAGCCTCTCAAGCCATAGTTCAGCAAGAATTGATTCCTTGGGGGCATGAGCAACAGCTTGTAAGATGTACAATGCAACACTGTGCTTGCCTTCAAATTGCTGCCTGAGGCCTTAGGTGACATTGTGGAAAGAAGTTATTTCATAGCCTGACAGCAGGCAATGTGTGACACAATAAGCTTAGAAAAGAGAACAGGAAAGAAGTGAGAATATTTTTTTTAAAAAAACAATTTAGGTGGAAAAAATCCTGGGATCGTATACCCACTCTTGAATATATTTATAGCAATTTAACATTTGTCAGTCATGTTTATCTCAATGTCACAGGGATACAGGTGACATTACTAGAACTGGGTCAGTGCAAAACTTCATTTCAGGGGAGTGAAGTGCATTTAATGATCAAAGGGAATCATTACTGTAGTCTCTGAAATGCTAAATATTGGATTACATTTAACCCACTTTTCTGCAGGCTTTCCTCTTGTTATTTGCATATTTTATTGTTGATTAGTGACCGCTCTTGCCCTCAGTTACTTAATTTGGCTCGAGTTTGTGGCCCTCTCCTGACATTTACCTTTAATTGCAGGGATCTTGAACTGTGGTTACTGGCTGTAAATGTTTCGTATTGACAATCTTTCACCTCAAAGAATATGAACTTTGATGGGAGACAGTAAAGGTTGTCAGAGACAGCTCAGTTTGCTAGTCTTGCTTGGGTCAGACCATCACCTCACTTTGTCCCTGTTGCCTCAAAACCACCTACTCACTTTCATCCAACATTCCTCAAGCCCAGAAGGCAAGAGAGACTGCAATGCTGGAATCTGAAAACAGAATACTGGAAGAATGTATCAGATCAAGTGGCATCTGTGGAGACAAAAGGTGCAAGTCTGTTTCAGGTCAAGACACTGCATCAGAACTGAAAGAGGAAAGATTGTCAGTGTATAGCAATACGAGGGGGCTGGTATAGCAGCTGGGTGATATGTGGAACCATGTGTGGAGGGGATGATGGACAGGTGCAATGAGGTTTTGGGGGGGGGGGTGCAGGGGGCAGGACCAGATGGGGGAAGGAATGATGGACAGATGGAACCAGGTGAGGGGGGGATGTG
>JARFYF010000053.1:14345156-14362621 GCA_030265395.1 Rhina ancylostomus | reverse complement strand
TATATATATATATATACACACACACACACACACACACACACACACGCATAATATATATGTGTTTAAATCACTTAATTTTGCTTCAGAAAGTGTTTATCACCTATTTCCACTTATAATAAAAATGTGAGAAAAATATTTAGTTGTGCTGTTGATGCACAATATAATCCTGTATAATATATTAAAAATTGCAAACTTCTGTTCGACCTTTTAAATTCAGTATAGTTTTGCCCTTGTAAGAAATAAAAGTGCCCAGCTTCAGATGCATGGTATTCTTGGCAGGAGGGGTTAATTTCAGCATCAGAGGTTTACATAGACTGAGTCCATTAAAAATACTGACATTGGAATTTATGATAAAAAATGAAGGTATTTAAAATGGTACCTACATTATGTCAGCACACAAGTCTAATTATCCTCCTGTCTTCCACCCCTATGTCCTCAAAGTTTGCATTTGGTACTGACTCTATATATACTGTACATAAACTAGTATTGCAAAAATTAACTAGTCTCATAGTGTTATTTTCCAAAAGTATAATTAACCCGTTGAAATGAATGTCAGAAAGGATGGATGTGAAAGGCATCTAACACTTCCCTTCAGCTAGTCACTGCTGGGCTCAATGATGTCCAATGGCAAAATGGATCATCAGGTGTGTGGGCAGCTGACCTTCAACACACCTTAGATATCTAACACATCTTGTACATGCTGAGCTGCTGGCTGTCAGTCAGCACAATTAAGCCCAATAGTGAGAATATTTTGTGGGGACGCTAAAATGCGCAAAAGCCCACAAAGACTTTCATTTTTAGTGCCTTTCACAGAATATTCCAAATGCTTCATAGACAAATATTTTACTGGAAGAAACACAACAGCCAATTAGCACGTAGCTGGTTCCCAAAGCACTATTATGATAGTGATGAGATTAACTGTTCTACAAGAGTTGGTTGAGGCATAAATATTGGCTCAGATACTGGGGAGATCTCTAATGCTTTTCTTTGAAAGACTAGCCATGAAATGGTTGGTCTTCCGTGTCCAATATGAGTGCAAATAGGTCAGAATATCTCATTAAAAGATGCCAGAATGCACAGTGCAGCAATCCTTCAATAATCCAGAAGTAAACATTAGCCTGGATTTTGTGCTCTGCTCTCTGTTCTCAAACACACAGCCTTCTAACCTGGAGGTACGAGTGTTATCCACTGATGCACACCTAGTAAGTGAAAACAAAGCCCATGCAACATTGCCAGTCAGATATAATATTGATGTGACATATGTAAGTTCTTCAAAACAGTAAAAGCCAACCTCAGTCCCATCACCCAAAGCTCCACCCCATTGAGAGCCAGAAAACAGGGTGAATTCATCAGGGATAGGGAGCCAGTCAACACCCACTGGAAAATTCATTTCAGACTCCATAATCATGATGTTAGCACACTTGACTCCATCCCAGTGCAACCTATTTGGGCCAGTCATTGCACCACTCCTGACTGACAAGAAGTTGAGAAGGGGCACATATCAACTAAAAACTAAAAATGCCTTTGGAGCAAACAGTATCCTTACTAAATAGAATCAAAGAAACAGGCCCTTCGGCTCAACTCATCCATGCTGACTAAGATGCCCATCTAAGTAGTCCCATTTACCCATGTTTGGCCTATATCTATCTAAACCTTTCCTATCCAAGCCACTGTCCAAGTGTCTTTTATAAGTTGTTATTATACCTGCCTCAACCACTTCCTCTAGCAGCTCATTCCATATACGAACCACCCTCTGTGTGAAGAAGTTGCCCCTCAGGTCCCTTTTGAATCTTTCCCCTCTCACATCAAACCTATGCCCTCTAGATTTTGATTCTCTTTCCCTGGGAAAAAGACTGTGTGCATTCACTTTATCTATGACTCTCAAATCCTAATTTGGCAGTGAGGAACATCCACAGTTTCATTGGTCACATCTGGGAAGAGGAAGGTATTATATGGGATCTCAGAGAGGCTATAATGGTCAAAAAAAGAGGATGTTCAACTATGGCACAACATATGGCACAGATATCTCTGCTGTCTGCCACAGGGAAAGTCATCACTGGGGTCCTCCTTAACTGCCTCCTCCCAATGACCACACCTTGAATCACAGTGTGGATTCCAGCCATCCAGAGTCACGGTGGACATGGTCTTCATTCACCCATGTGACAACTCCAAAAACAAAAATCAGGGAGCAGCACCAATCACTATTTATGGCCTTCCATGACCTCACCAAAACCTTTTACTTAATCAGGAGGTACTGTAAAACACCCTCCTCAAACTTAGCTGCCTATAGAAATTTTTCTCCACCTTCAACGTTCCACAGCAGCATGAAACCTGTGATCTTAATGAGTCAGCGGCAGAACCATTCTCAGTGAAAAGTGGTGTTAAACAAGGATGCTAGATGGGCCTAATACTTTACTCAATCTTCCTTGCTGCACTGTTGCATCTCAAATCAAACAAACTTCCCTTAGGAGTGGAGCTAATGGAAGGCTATTCAACCTATTGTGGCAACACTCCAGAACCACGATTACTTAAGCCGCAGTGGTCAGGCTGTATAATGCAGACAACGTGTGCATTTGTGCATGTTCAGAGGCTGAGATACAAGCCATTGTTGACACTTTCACTGAAGCATATGAGGGAATGGACCTTCTGCTCAGCATCCACAAGACAAAGATCCTTTGCCAACCTGCCCCAGTCACTTCACAGCACCCTCCAAAACTAAAGGTACATGGTGTGGTCCTGGAAAACGTGGACCACTTCCCATATATTGGGAGCCCCCTCTTGGTGAAAGCAGACACTAATGCTGAAAGACATTGCATCAAAACTACCATTTTGTTTGGCTTTTTAATAATGTTTGACCATGGACATAGGATCACCTTAATAGTCATTGTGTGTTTAAATTACACTTATGCTGGTCTTTTGTAACTAGAAAATTATATTCTTCTCAAAGGGAACAGAAATGTAGTACTTCAATCATTCTGTGAACTCCAGCTTTCACTTTAGTGACCTTCTAGTTGTCACTGCTCAGAGACTTTCAAAAACATTCCATTACCAGCCACTTACAGCTGCTTTCATTACCTGAAGTATTTTTGGATGTATTCCACTGGTTCCCGGTATCTCATGAATATTCAAGTACTCCAGTTGCTTTTAAAGATCATTGCGTGAAATTGGACACATCTATTATTTCTTCAGCCAACACAAAAGAGTTGAGTAATGTGTATGGTCTAGCAACCACCAATGAGTTTCTAGAGTGAAAATAATGTTTTTTACTCATCTTTTTGGTAAGGCATTATAATCATCCAAAGATTTTGTACTGCATTGCCTCAGAATTGAGACTGTCCAATATTCAGTACTGGATTATCTGAGATTTCCTCCAGTAAAATATTGGGAAAACAGAAGCTATTGTGTTTGGATCCCATCACGAACTCCATTCCCCAGGTCGCAACTCCATTGCCTGCTACTCTGTGGATGCTGCTTCTCATTGAAGCAAGAGACTCAGGAGCCTGCAGATGCTGGAATCTGGAGCAAAAAGCAATCTGCCAGAGGAACTAACTAAAATGCAGGATTTCAATCTGAAATGTTGACAATTCCTTCCCCCCCACAGATGCTCCTCAACCCACTGAGTTCCTCCAGCGGATGGTTCATTGCTTCACCTTAGAGCAAGCTGGATTCAACTTTTGGCTTCTACATGACCCTGAGTTTAGCTTCCAGCTTCATAATCCACACCCATGTAATTACATCTCTGTAAAATCACCCATTTTAGCTCATCCGATGCTGAAACCCTCATCTGTGCTTTTGTTACATCCAGAATTTCAATGCATCTTTGGCTGACATCATCTACTCTCCATTAATTTGAGACTCCAAAGCTCTGCATCCCTTATCTAATCCATACCAAAGCTTGTACTTTATCAGCTTTACTTTTAATATTATCATCCTTGTGTTCAACTGCCTTTCATGACCTCACCCCTATATTATAGCAGCCCCACAACTTTCTGAGAATTCCACTTTCTTCCATTCTGGCCTCCTGAAGATCCAGACTTCTTCTATGCCATCATAACAGCACTGTTTGTGGTTGTCTAGGCCTTCAAATCATCAGACTCCATCCCTGGGTCTCTCTACAAACCAGGATTTTTGACCTGATTTGCTTTAATACTTCTTTCATATTTTTAAATCTGAAGCACATTTTGCTACATTGGTTGCTGTTGTTGGTTAGTTGGTTAGTTGTCGGTTGTAGGGCACTGCTGTTGGTTAGTTGCAATTGTGTTTGTGAATCAGTTTTAATATTGTAATTGTGGGGACTTGGGTTAAAAACAAGGGTGCTTTTATACTGCACCTGTAACTGCTGAGCCCTTTCTGAAAGTGACTAGTTCGAAATATTCCCTGGCATGGGAACCTAACTCCATCACTGGTTGCAGGTTAACCATATCTAACCAGCGCTGAGCTAGCCTAAAATTAATAAAGTTTGTTTCAAACACCTTTATAAAGAACAAACAGCAGAGGAACAAATGGTCCAGCTGATATTTCTAGGTTTTAATGCTCCACCTGAGCCTTTTGAACCTCCTCTTCATCTAAACCAGCAGCACATTCTTCTTTTACTTTCTTCCTCGTGTCTTAAAAACAGAAAATGATGGAAACACGCAGCAGTTCAGGCAGCATCTGTGGAAAAAAGAAACAAAGTAAACGTTCATGGTCAAAGCCTCTTCATCAACTCCCCTTCTGACAAAGATGTTTGACCTGGAATGTTAACTCATTTCTCTTTCAACAGATGCTGCCTAACCCACTAAGTGTTTCCATCATTTTCCATTTTTATTTCAGATTTTCAGAATCATTAGCTCCTTGATTTTCCTCATGTGTTTATCGAGCTTCCCTGTAAATGTATCTGTGCTTTTTCCTCAATTATGTTTTGTGGTAGTGAGTTCCACAGGTTCACACCATCTGGGTAACAAGTTTTTCTTGAAGTCCTTATTGGATGTATTAGTGGCTGGTTTATATTCATCTCTCTTGTTTTGATCTACCACACAAATGCAATCCTCTACTTCCAGCCCATTAAACATGTTCTCAAGTTTAAACACCTCTCTTCCGTGACCTCCTCAGTTTTCTATTTACTAAAGACAAGTAGCTCAGCCTGTTCAGATTTTCCTACCAAACATCCTAAGAATCTTTTTGTTTTGCATTCCCTAGTGTCTTGTTATAATATGATATCCAAAACATAGCACAACAGTTGGCAATATTTTTTGTTGATAACATTGAGTAAGGCAAAAGCAGCTGCTTTTGTCCTGCCTATGGTTCATCCTCGATTCTGAAGGCTACCCAGTTTGGAGAGCTCTGTAAAAATGTGCAGTGTATTTTCACCTGTAAGCCCATCTCTGAGGAAAGGCATATGTATAAAATAACTGAACTGGTAACATTTATTGTGCTACCTCTCTATACTTTGGTTTATTCCAATAAAATATTTTCATTTAAAGAGGGGATTCTGACTGCTAGGTTAGGGTCATTGAGAGATCCAATGAATTACTTGTTATAAATCCCACTTGTCTCTTACTCTAGCATTAGTCTAATTCATTGTATTTTATAACAACTTGATTTTATAATTACATTTGATGGTTGCATCCCTGTTCTATGCCTAATATTTTCGCTTGCATGAATAGACTGAAAAATAAAAGAGCTCTTGCATTCATTTAGCAACTTTTAAGACGTCTGGACATTCCATGGCACATTGCAGCCAAGGAATTGAAACAATGTCACTGTTTTAATGCAACCAATGTGTGCACAGTGTACTCCCATAAACAGCAGCATGACAATGATGTTATTGAGTAATAGATATTGACCAGTATTCTGGGAAAACTCTTCTGCATTTTAGCCATGAGATCTTTAATATCCAAAACAAGGTAGACAATCCCTTATCCATACTTACGTTTAGCAGCTACACTCTCTGAGGCAGGCTCATGATCAGGTAAGTCCAGAGGAGTGCAGAGCCTTGCGGCCATTAATCAAAAGCCTTAGCCACAGAAGTACCTTAAAAGTTGAATAAGCCACAGTCCCACACACACCAGCTGGGAATGTTAGAAATTTGCACTTATGAATATCTTGGGAAAAAAAACTAAATCAATTTGAAATTAATTGTATTATTAAAATATTTAAAATTATTACCAGTTGAAGCAATTTTAAAAATTAAACAGCTTAAAACTCCAAAATTTTAAAAGACATTTAAGTCAACAATTGACATTCATTCAAAAGTTTCAACTATCATAATCATACAGTTGTACAGCACAGAAACAGGCCCTTTGACCACTGTGTCCATGCTGACCTTTTTGTCCATCTACATGAATCCCATTTGCCTGCATTAGGTCTGGTATTCTTCCATGCCTTGCCTGTTTAATTGCCTGTCTAAATGTCTCCTAATTGTAGTGATCGTATTTGACTCTACCACCTCCTCTGACAGTGAGGTTTAGACATCTGTAAGAACTTTCCCCTCAGATCCCCTGTAAACCTATGCCTTCTTGTTTTTGATACCCCTACCATGGGAGAAAGATTCTGACAATCTGCCTTATCTGTGCCTCTTATTATTTAAAATACCTCTGTCAGGGCAGCCTGCAGCTTCTTTCAATCCAGAGAAAACGAACCTCAGTTGTCTGTCCCCATAAGTAAAGGCCTCCAATCTAGTCAACATCCTGGTGAACCAATCCACTGTCCATGCCGACATTTAATACCCATACCTATCTTCTGTAACAAAGCATTTTGTGTGAGCACTTGTAAATCTTTGAAATTCTTTATACCAGATGATTGTAGATGCTCAATCATGAAGTACTGTATAGTCAAAGCCTTTGGACTTCTAAAGGATAGGGGAATCCACGGACATATAGATTGGGGAAGAAAGTAGAGATAAGGCAGAGAATTACACAGGATCTTAAAATCAAGGAGCAGTCTCAAGGGACAAATTAGCTTAGCTCCTGCTTCTGTTTGTTTTGATTTATTTGAATGCATGTTCTTTAGTCCAGTTACATAACCAAAAACATGCACCTTTACTCCCCTGATCATTGCTTCAAATACCAAACCTCTCAGGTCCTTGAAGCATTGAATGTTACAGCATAGGAGAAAGCCATTTGGCCCATCATGTTCATGCCTGCTCTCTAAGAGATCATCCCTGCACATTAACTGGCTTGAAATCAAAACAATGTGCTCCCTATCCAATTGTATTTTCAGCCCAAAACGTCAGCTGTCCATCTCCCTCCATAGATGCTGCTTGACCTGCTGAGTTCCTCTAGCATCTTGTTTTTTTTGCTCCAGATTCCAACAGCTGCAGTCTCTTGTGTCTCTGGTCTCTTCTTTCCTGGGAATGCTGAACTCAGTCCTTTCTTCACATTTGCAATATTTAAGCCTTTTAAACCCAACTTTGAGGTCACCCCACATGGCTTTTGAATTGAGTTTAACTATCATTTTCTATGCCTTGCAGCTCTGCTGAGGTCCTATATTGTGCATCTGAGTCCTTCATCCAAGTTTCTCAAAGATATTGTGCTTTAAAATGCTTGACTGAAGGACGGAACTAGAGAAAATCAATTTGAAATATTTTTGTCAAAGTCAAATTCAGGGGCTGGTCAGGAAGTAAATATATAGATTCTGTGAGAGTCTAATCTCAAATGTTGACTCATTGCTGACATTCACGAACTCTTGATATGCAGAGGTCTCCCTACCCTTGTTCTAAATCATTTACATTTAATTATGTATCTTTGTCCCTACATTAGTGGGCAGTTCGTTACTGCGTTACCTCATTACAATCATGACTAATCTGAAAGAGTGAGAATTTTGAAATATTCCAAGGTGCTACGGAAAGCAAACTTCCTCTTTACCTTCCACTATTTTTTAAATTGTCCCTTTCTTTCATACTTTAAGTATTTCTATCATCTGGTCCCTTAACCTGTGTTGATCCAGTGAATAAAGGTCCTGTTTAAAGCATCTTTTAGTTGTGAAGAAGTTATTGAAAATATCAGTTCTATGATGTGGAGCGTGTGTCTTGTCCATTTAAATCAGCTGAAGGCTATTATTTATTGACCATATGCAGCTATCTAGGCAGAATGCCAGGGTGTTTAATTCCTTCTGAAATGGAAATGGGTCAGTTTATAAAGCTTTTCAAAGACCTCCCCTAATCAGCTGGAAGTCTAGATTGATCTTTCATATCACTTTATGTCTTTATTGAAGCTTTTGGAAAGAGGAGAATTTAAAACAACATGTGGATGTTATTTGAATGATCAAGCAGCCAGCTGAAAATTATTCTGTGCCTCAGCTTTCTCCTTCCCTGGTTTGTTAACCCTTTCCAGGTTTTGTGTCAATCTCTTTCTTAGGTGCTTGCCTATATTACTGTGCCACCTCAAGAAAATCCTTTAACACTAATGTGTGATGTCAGTCTCACACAAAGTGTGTTCCAAGTCTAACTGGTAAGTGCTGAAGGGAAATCCTGAAAAGGTTGTTGATGATTCCCATAGATAATAGTGTTAAACTTTTATAAATCACTGGTTAAGGCAATGATGGATTTGTCTGCAGAGTTCTCAGTAACACATTTGAGGAAAGATGTCAAGACATTGATAAGTGTGAAGATTCACCAGAACAGTGAAACGTTGGTGGGACTTTAATTAGACAGGGAGACTAGACAAGTTGGTTTCTTTTTCTCAAGAGCAGAGAAGGTTAAAGGTGAATGTAAAGAGGTGTTCAAAAGAGAAAAGCAAGAGACTTAGTAACCAAAAGATACAGTTAAAGACAAAGTTAGCAATAGAAATGAGGGAAAATATTTTTATGTGGCAACTTATTGTGAAAAGGTAATTGAACCAGGTTCTATATTAAGTTTCATAAGAGAGTTGGGTATATACTTGAAAAGAAGTAATTCACAGTGCTTTGGGGAAAGATCAGAGAAGTGGGAGTAATTTTTAAAGAGTATCTTTCAAAAAGCTGACACAAATATGATGGGTCAAATGGCCTTGAATGATTGTTTATAAGGATGCAGAGTCACCCAGTGGCATTTTGGTACTGCTTTAAATGGCTGGCAACACGATGCCTCTTTCAATGACAGGAGCAGGTTTCCTGCTTACTATTTTGGTCACTCAGAAGGCAAGACTAGAGGGAGGAAGAATTAATTGAATAAAGTTGTAAAATTGAATGAGTTTACACATTTTCAGAAGCTTGTTGAGGAAAGTTTAAGTACAACAAGCTCCCACAAAGAGCTGATAATGTTGGTTGGGCAGAATAATAGAAAGAACACTTCTTTGAATAGTAGCATGGGAGCTCTTGCACCTCCTTGGGAGGGCAGATGGGGTTTTGGCTTGATATCTATTTTGAAGGGTGGCTCCTACACCGATTAAGCACCCGCTTAGTCAGATTGAATTACATGTTCAGAATGAAGTAGGAAAGAAAAAGGGACAACCAGCCTTCATTACTCCTGCTCACTATCCAGTGACACCTGCTGTAAAGTGTGACTTTGGTGAAGACAGGATTAGACTCATTTATACTGTCACTCCATGGCTGAACAACCTATCTTACTGAGTGGGCTTCCACCTGAGGAATCACCAGCTTTGACAAATGCCAGAGGGGATATCATTGCTCATGAAAACTGTTGCATATGTCAGCAAAGACATAAGAGGAAGAGTCTAAGGGTTAAGGAATTGATAAAAGATAGATGAAGAATCATCTGTTTCTGGTAATAGAAGTCATTGTACTGGATTGCTTCCAAATGACAGATCTTTCATATTAGTGAACTAACTGTATATATCTGCCCCTTAACTACGAGATATTTCACTCCTACTCTACATTTAAACCTATCATTATTTTGCAGTTTAGTCAGCCATTAACTGGGCACTCTACCCTGATTAGGTGGAGTTAAGAGCACTAACTGCAAGAGTTGAAAAACAATTATCTGCAATGTTCCTGAGTGCCAGCTTGAAAACCAAACTAGATTTAAAAAGCACAAAACTGCTCCTCACAGCCCAGACCTTGACCTGGAGTAACAATCCCCAGCTGTCTAGATTTAGTAACCAGTCGCAGTGTCCAACACTTTTAAAAATTAATTCCTCGGATTTGGCTATCATTAACAGAATTTATTGCCCTCTCCTAGTTTATTAGATAATATTTGTCTGGTTTTCCTGTTTATTTCACTGTATGTTTTTCAATCAATTAGATCTGTGTTGCAATGAAGCGCTAAGGTCTGATGGGATTTTGTAGTGGCTTGTTACAACTGATTGGCTGCCAGCACCACTTCAGAGGGTAGTTAAGAACCATCTGGTGTGGCATTGGAGTCTATGTTGACCCATGCCTGGATAAGAAGGTCTAGCTTCTTAGTTTAAAAGACAATGGAATGTAAAAGCAATTCAGTCGTCTAAAATTAAGTGGCCAGTTGTGAGGGTAAAAATATTAGTCTCTAAAACAACACACCCGTGTCCAAGTGTCAGAGCCACAACATATCATTAACTGATGGTGCTTTGTGTGTTTGTACAAGATGCATTTGTAAAATTGGATGAAAGAAAGAACATGAAATGGATAAAAGCTTGACATCGCTAATCATTAAATATGTCCACTAATCATGCATAACCATTGAAACATTTCCCTTCTCACTTGTTAACCACTCATTGACCAGGGGTGGCAACAACATGCCACTTTGGAAAACATCACTGCCCAGCACAACTAAAGTCTCAAGTGGATGATCCCATTGCTGAGAGAGAAAGGATGGACTTGCATTAATATGGCACCTTTAACAAAGTCCCAAGTGCTATAAACCCAATTAAGTCCTTTTGAATTGTAGTTATTACTGTAATGTAGGAAATTTCAAAGTGAAGCGAGTTGTACAAGAATTCTATCCTTAACCAAACCATGAGAAACCATCAAGGTAGACGTTTAGCTCATTGTTGTTTTTGGGATCTGGCTGGACATAAATGGCTGACATAGTTAGAATGACTCATGTCTTTGTTACTGTAGTACTGTGAGATATTTCAGAGATATGACAAAGGCAAACCTCTCCCTCTATACATAATTCTGACTTCCATGCCACCAGCTGCTGCTTCTGATTGAGTCAATGATGTTTAATGTGTTATTTTGGGCCTTTGGGAGTTTCTTATTTCAGATATGGGTTGTTATTCTTCATGTCAGCCTTTGAAAGGAAGTTGAGTAAGTGATTTTCTTTCTAAAGTCAGAGCTCAATATAAAACGTGGAGTCTTGGTTTAGTCCTGATCTGGTGGTTGAGTGAATGGATATCATACCCTACAATTTCACAGACAGCAGGATGACACATGGTGATGGAACTGTTCACAGATGGGCTTTCAGTCCTGCCAGGCTAGATTACACTCTACACTGCAGTGACAACCCATCTTCACAAATAAGGAAGGACCTCCTGGTGCATGTTAAAATAACTTTCAAAATTCTTACAGTCTGACGTATGTACATGCTAATTTTATGTTGTGGATCATTGGGAGCCACAAATAGATACAATGACACTGTGAGAATTTCAGTGCCAACATGCCCTCAATTGTACAAATCTCACAATCTCTCTGACTAAGTCCTTTTCATCCCTGAATTCCAAAAAAGACACTGAATTTCTCTCCACAGTCCATGTGCACTCTTCCCTATCATAGACTCTACCTTCTCATTTAATCTCCTCCCACTGAATGTGTTCATTTGATTCTCCCAATGACTCCAGCCATTTGTTTAATTTATTTATTTCCTCAGCCTATGTACTAGCTGCCAATGGAAGTGTGCTTTTATCCTTTATGTCCAATACCATAATTTTAGAAGTCTGCCATTTCCTCTGGAAGTGAGAATACATTCTTTCTGAATGACCAGAAATGGCAGCTGACAATATCTTGTACAAGTAGCTGTTTGTTGGGTTGTACCGGCACACAGTGATTATCAGCAGATGATCAACTCAAGGGACATAATCATCAAACCCAGAACTGCTCTAACCTGATTTGGAACAGGAGCCATGGTTGAACTTATATTTTAATAAAGAAAGGATGAGACATCAGATAGGTGGAGGAGGACAGCCATTGGAGTTGTAATTAGCAGGATAAGTGCTATTATGGGAGTTATCTCAGATCAACAAATTCAACAAGATCTAAAATGGAACAGAGGACCACTCTGGTCTGTATTGGAGCACAGAATGGTGGTTTGACCACTTGAGTTCAAGGGAACCGTGAAGCATCACCGAGCAGGAATACAATTGTTTGCAAGTCCAACAATAAAAATAAAATTCTATGATGTATATTAAAATCAAAACTTAGAATTTGAAATAACTTAATTCTTAGCTTAAATCCTAGTATGGAAGCTGATATGCAGAAATGTACACTGTATTACATAGTAATTAATCATGTAGGGGTAAAACCCCAGATTAATGAGATTCCTGCCACATTCTATTTCCGTATCATTGATACAGCTCTACCTATTCTTCAGGACAACAGACAGGGTTCCTCTGGACAAGGTGTTTTTTCCAACTACTCTCCAGGTGTTGAAGATTAATCTTCAGGCCAAACTATGAGCAAAACCCAGAAGAAACAAAAAAACATGTTTTTCTTTGGTTAAAAAAATCTTTGCTCTCTTCTGGTTATTAGCTGCAGGATAAAAGCCTTGACTCTCAACAACAATTTGCATTTATGTACCATCTTTAACATTCCAAGGCCCTTCATAAAAGCATCATCCAAAACATATTGGGATCATGAATCATCCATTTTGGTAATGAAGATTATGTTTTGCCCAATTTGCCAATGGAAGGCAGGACGCTGCAAAGATGGACAGCCAAAGATAGAAAGTGGGCACAGGTGCTAGGAGGCAAGAGGCCATGTAATGAAACCACCAGGAAGACATTCAACTAGATTTGACAAACCTATCAACAGCTGAAGGAGGGAACAGATCACTTGTGTACTTAGAAAAAAGGCTGTTTGTGAATACCAGCCAATATAAGATAAGATATCTTTATTAGCCACATGTACATCGAAACACACAGTGAAATACATCTTTTGCGTAGAGTGTTCAGGGGGCAGCCCGCAAGTGTCACCACGCGTCCGGTGCCAACATAGCATGACCTCAACTTCCTAACCCATATGTCTTTGGAATGTGGGAGGAAACCGGAGCACCCGGAGGAAACCCACACAGACATGAGGAGAACGTACAAACTCCTTACAGACAGTGGTCAGAATTGAACCCGGGTTTCTGGTGCTGTAAAGTGTTACGCTAACCGCTACACTACCAAGCCTGCTAATCATTATCTAATGCAGGATGAACAACCTTGAATGTAAACTTTGCTGGCACTTTAATAGGCACCCTATACTAAAAGGAAGGAGACGTTTATACAACGTCTTTCCTAACTTCAGGACATCCCAAAACACTTTAGAACAGAGAACACAGAGCAAAGAACAGTGCAGCCCAGGAACAGGCCCTTCAGCCCACGAAGTTTGTGTCGATCATGATGCCAATCCAAACTAATCCTATCTGCCTACATGTGGTCTATATCCCTCCATTCCCTGCTCATTCATATGCCTGTCTAAATATCTCTTAAACATTTCTATTTTATCTGCTTCCCCATTTCCCTGGCTGTGGGTCCCAGACATGTACCACCCTCTGTGTAAAACAAATTTGCCTTGTAAATCTTTAAACTTTCCCCCTCTCACCTTAAAGCTATGTCCTCCAGTATTTGACATTTCACCCTGGGGGAAAAAAGATCTCTATCTCCCCTATCCATGCAGCCAAACCTGATGCCAGTGAAGTACTTGTGAGAAGCAGTTCATGCTGTTATGTGAGAAATAGAGTGACAACCTGGCTCACCACAAGCTACTACAAACAAAGTGTGATAACGACCAGATCACCAGTTTTAGTGTTGTTGATTCAGATAAATATTGCCCCTCCCACTGAGGATAACGACTTCCTACTTGGGAAGTAGGAGTGCAGACATTTAAGAACCTTTAATGCCACATTAAAGAACCTTTCATAGGACTGCACTGGACTTCTGGCTGGATTTTAGTCTCTGGATTGGGACCTTAGCGCAAAGCTTTCTAACTAACAGGCAAGAATGCTACCCACTGAACCACAGCTGACACCAGGCGGTTGTAAGGGGCTGGATGAGCTTGCTATGCTGCTCTCTTGCATCCAGTCATCCTGTGTGCAATCACCAACTACTGGAGTTTATTTTACAACTCCCTCCCTCCAAGCTCAGCTTTTCCATCAAACCTCCCACTCTTTATGTTCCATCCACCCAACTCCTCGCTGCTCTGTGGTACGGCCTTTTGTAAATGCAAAAGAAGTGATGTCATGTTGTCAGACCTTCACAACTCCCTTTGATTATATTTTTATCTCTATTGAAATATTGTGGGTGTGAAAGCTCTTTTTAACTTTCCAAAATCATTTCTATCATTTTCATTTTAACTTGTGTCTTTAGAGATTTCATATCTTCATTGACACGAGTGATTTGCCAAGACTTATGAGGAGGATTTTTCTTGACATGCTCTCAAATCCTCAGGGTATCTTTGCTAGCAATATTAAGGTTTATGGTGTTATAGATCTGTGATGATAATATCTGCTCATAAAGTTGAACAAACAACTTTTAAAGATCTAATCATAGCAACCAAGATAATGCAGCAAAGTGAGCACAGAACACCCTGACTAAGGATTGAGGATACTTGTAAATGATTCATTTGAGATTATTAACCAAAATAATAATAGGGAATGCTTTGTTGCTGGGGTGAATAATCCAATTTGGCATTTTAACAGTTGGAATATAAGAAAAAAGATCCATAATATTGAAAACCACCAGGATCAAAGGGAATAGGAGAGAATCATAATTAACATAAGAAATTAGACTTAGAACAATACAGCGCAGAAATAGGCTCTTCAACCCACTGAGATTATGCTAATATCAAGCACGCTTTTACACTGATCCCATTTTATTCTCCCCACATTCCTAATGATTCCTCCAATGTTCTGACACAACTACACCTTCAGGGCAACTTGCAATAGCCAATTAACCTACCAGCCTGCATGGTCATTGAGAAATTAGAGGTAACTGGAGCACCCAGGAGAAACTCACACAGCCACAGAGAGACCATGCAAACTCCAACACAAGACAGCACCAGAGGTCAGGATTGAACCCAGTTGATGGAGTTGTAAGGTAGCAGCTCTACTTGCTGCAACAGCATGCTCTAAATTATAGTTAAAAAACATTAAGTATCAGGAAAGAAAGATAAAAAAAGAAAGCAGGGAGTGAAGGTGGAAGGAAAAAAAGAGCAGGCAGGAAGGAAAATCAGAACAAAAAACATTAAAGAGTGTTATACTTTCTACAAGCTCAGAATTTTCCCAAGTACAAGTACTTTGATGTGCAATCCTAACCTGTACTTCTTTGGAATGTGGGAGGAAACTGGAGTACCCAGAGGAAACCCACACAGACATGGAGAGAACGTACAAACTCCTTACAGAGAGTGGCCAGAATTGGACCTGGGTTGCTGGCACCATAATAGCATTACGCTAACCGTTACACTACCATGCCTTCTAAGTTTAATATCAAACTTAAAAAATGGATATTAAAATAGATGCACTTTTCAATATTACAGGGAGTTAATTGCTAAGTTATCATTTAAGTCTAAGTGTTGCTACCTTTGTATGATTCAGTCCTAAAGAGGGTTAATGGGAGTATTTTCACAAAGTTAGAAAATAAAAATGAAAGCACTAACCGTGCTTTTGCACTTTATTATTCTTACCTTGAGTACGAAACAATCAACCAGATGGTAAAATAACTGCCCCTTTTCTTTGTAAAACATTCATATTACCATAGAAATTAAGAGCCTTACAAGAAAGGAACATAAATTACTCAGCCATCTGAATTGATATCAATCTTTATGTCAATGAGAAACAGAATTCTTACGCAGAGATGATCATTTGGAATTTTTTGTGGCTTGGGAAACTAAGAGCTGTTACTCAAACCAATCTCAGCTGCAGGCAAAATTATTTCCTTCTGATTTACACATGGAAAGTCAAGCAGCATCTTGAGCTGTAACAACTTCTTCAAAATGCACCAGCTAAATTCACTGTATTTGAAAGAAACAGCATAGAAAAAGCTGAAAGTTTAAATTCCTGTAATCTTTGCTGTAACAAACCTAGAATATTTTAAGTATTCATTCTGCTGGATGTTGGTGTAACTGGCCAAACCAGTTACTAGGGATCCTCATCCCTAATTGCCATTGAGAAGGTAGTAGTGAGCCACCTTTTTGAACTAAATGCATCCTTCTAGTAAAGCTGCTTTCACAATGCTTTTAGAAAAGCATTTCTAGGATTTAAACCCATGACAATGAAGGACCAGTGATATTTTCATATCAAGATGGTGTACAGCTTGGAGGGAACCAGCAGACAGTGATGCTCCCATGCACTGCAAACCTGTGGTCTGTACCATCAAGAAGAACAAAGGCAACCAAAGTGCTGTTGAAGTAATGGATTATGGCAATTACCTTCAGTGGTTTATGCAGACTGCATTCATGGTGCAACAGCAGTGGAGAGAATTACTGTTTAGAGTGGTGGACAGAGTGTCAATCAAACAGGCTGCCTTGTTCTGGAATATGTTGAACTTCCAAACAAGTGGAGAGTATTCCATCACACTCCAGCTTTGTAATCTGCATTTTGTAAATGGTGATGTTTTAAGAGCAGAGTCACTTGCTGCAGGATGTCCAGCCTCTTATAGCCCTAATACTTGCGGCTGGTCCACTTGAGCTTCTGTCCTGCAGGACACTGATGATGGAGAACCAGGTGATAGAAATGCCATTGAATGTCAAGGATATCTGGAACCTAGAATTGTGAATTTTTTTTTGCCATGCCCAACGTTCAGGGCATAAGTAGTTCAAGGAACAAAAAAAATTGGCCACTTGGCAAAGCAAGCATTTTTGAAATAAGGGCACAATTTGTTTGATCAGTGATGTCCAATAAAGCAAACATTGTCTGATAAAGAATTGTTATTTCCCCCCCAATTGACAAACGCAATACATGACCCAAACAAATATAATACACACCATCTACTTCCACTTAATACAAATGTTGTCAAAGGCAAAATAAAACACAATTTCAGTGAAAGCTATAGGTAATATCACAGCACAACAGATTCAGCTATGCTAAACTCATAAAATAAAGTAGTTCACAGTGAGGCCATATGGGTAGAACTTAGAAACAAGAAGGGGATGGTCACTCTGATGAGATTGCATTATAGGCTCCTCAGTAGTCAGTGGGAATTGGAGGAGCAGATGTGTAGGGAGATTGCAGCTAGTTGTAAAGATAATAGGATAATAGTCATGGAAGATTTTAAAAACTTTCCTAGTATTGACTGGGCCAACCAGGGCACCAATGCTCAATACAGGAGGGCATGGCTTTAAAGTAATGGGTGGGAAGTTCAAGCGAGACATCAGAGGAAGGTTTTTTTTACCCAGACAGTGGTTGGGGCATGGAATGCACTGCCTGGGGTGGTGGT
>JARFYF010000053.1:14308548-14321139 GCA_030265395.1 Rhina ancylostomus | reverse complement strand
AACTAGTGCTAGAGAAACCCAGGTACTTATGCTAGGCCCCTGATGGGGCTCAGGTGTGTGTCATTATGTAATCAGTCTAGCATGGAATCCATGTGCTAGACAGCAAGGCATTAAAGGAGCCAAATTGAGGGCCAGTACCCAGAACCATGACAAACTCCTTTTCCATTAATTCTCATCATTACTTTCCGACTATTTCTGAAAAAATTCACAGTCTAGCACATTTCTTATCTTGGCAGCCACTTTTCCCTATAAAGTGAGCATCGTGATAAGATTCAGTTTGGGGTTCAGTGTGCTATTGGCACCCTTAAGAAACTGTTCCGAATTATCTTCATTGAACAAAACTTATGGAATGAGAGCTGGATCCATCTCTATGGCTGGATTATCTTACCTGTTCAGGATATGAAACTTGGTTGACTTACTAACATCATTAAAAATCCTGGACCACCAATGATGCTTCTGGAAAATCCCCCACAATGAGCTGAAAACTCACCTGCACAAGCATCAGTGTGCTCACCAAAACGGGAAGAGGTTGACTCTGAATCTTTTGAATGGCACTTTCAAATGGGAGCCTCTTCAAAGGGAAATTCATGGGCTTTGAATACAAAAATAGTATATAAAGGACAGGGAAACAAGCACCAGCCATCTGGTAGTTTTCTCACATGGAACCTTCTGTAGTATCTGCAGGTGGATCCATGGGACTAGGGTCGAATGAATGATTCATCTCAGGGTCCAAAAGTGAACCATAGTAGAATTATCTTTCTAGAGAGATATTCCTAGAATCAAGGAGTTGCCAATTATGGTATGAAACTGTCAATGTTAAGCTCCCAAATCCAGATTTCAGCACAAAGGAAGTCATTTTTAGTATGACCTTAAATGCACACAATGCAATTAAGCCACTGTTGTTTCATTTGCAATTATTAACATGTTTGGAAATTAATTGCTTCATATGCAAAAATTACTGTTTTCTTTGAGCATTTTCTGTTGTTTGTGGTTAGAATGAATCACTCGATGAATGAATAACAGTGTGCAATTCAAAGATTTACAAATTGGCTATTTTAGCAAGGAATCTGCCACATATTCTGAGGCAACTGGAGACTTTCTTGGCAACCAGTATACAAACCCTACTGTGAGTCCTCAAATGCTATTAGCTGAGCAGACTGTGCTACACCCTCTTTCCCGCTGGTATCTTCACCTTGCAAGAACTTGGAATGTTGACTATTTTTCTGGGTGAGCCAGAGAATGGAAGAGGGAGTGGTTGGACTATAAAAGATAATGGTGCATCAGCTACTGAGAGACAGAAAAATAAAGTGCATTCATAGCCTGCCCCTGGTTGTGGATCATTCAGCATTGGAGACTTTTGACTCTGGCTTGCTTTATCCTGCATCCCACAGAGAAATAAAAAGTTCACTTAACTGAAATAAAACTGTGGGATTGATGCCAGCTCCTGGAGGCATTACCAATACCTAATATTCTGTCAGTTAGTCAACTATCATATATCTAAAAAAGGTTCCATTAGCTAATACTGATTCTGAAGAAACCACTTGGATTCAACTGCATTCTGCTGACATGGCAGTCACCAGCACTTAGTGAAATTGGCTGTGTCTCTGATGGCTGGGTGAATTAAAGTTTATGCTGTTGTAAGTGGGTGACCCTCACCTCCCCTCTGAGTCTATAATTCCTGAATTCAACCTGGGAAAAGCTGGCTAAGGCTCACAAAGCAGTACAACTTTATATTTCTGTAGCAGTGTATTGTACTTACAAATACTAATCTGCTATACCCTTTAATACATGATTCCCATTATTTTTAAATATTACTCAGATACAACTTTAAATATTTGACTTTGATCACCATTCACCCCAGCAATCACTTGGAGGATTCATTCTCTTGTGTATATAAAACTAATCTTGTCCGCAGTTCCCTTGCAAGTTCCTAAAATTGTTAAGTATTCTCTTTTAATACAAAAATCTCTCTCATACCAAATTGATTGGTTGAACTTTCCCAACCCTTGCCTTGACTGCACTATCTTTATCTCAGTCTTGTCTGTCTGCTGTAGGTTTGTGAAATGTTTCCTTCTCACTCTTGTGTTGGTGAACAGATCTGTTGTTATCCCATTGATGTTTTGAAAGTTACCATGTGCAGGTGTTCTATGGAAAATGTTCAGCGTCTATCAGCACTTTGAAATTCTGATGAATAGATTTTACTTCAGCAATGATTATATAATTAACGATTTCAAAGATTTTGGGCATGAATCCAGACTGGGAGAACCATGGTTGTTACTTCTCTGCGGATTTGTAAGTCTTTTGGAGGGGTTGAGAGAAGACAGATAGACAGATTTGAGTGAACACACATGATCTGATTACTCCATCGTTAATGTAAAGTTCATCATGTTTTTGTCTTGGTATAAATAATCCTTCTGTGTCCCTGTCTTTAAAAGTTCAATTAAAAGTCCCTTTAAAAGTCCCATACTTATGGTCCAGCCTCTTGAATCCTTCATTGTCAAGCTTCTTTGAGTTTAATGGATTCTGGTGCAGGTCTGGACATAGGAGTACATCCCAAGCCACTGATGTTCTGAGTCTTCAGGGACTCAGTCAGTTTTATATCATCTTCAGTTCTTGCTGAACTAAGACCTCACACATCAACTTACTTTTTTTTTACTGTATTTTCTTTCTTACTGCCTGATACAGCAAATTGGCCCCAATCATTAATTGGATCACAACTAGTGCATGGGATGTTCTTACCTAATAACTTTCCTCAACTGTAGTACCAATTCCAAAATTGCAAAAATTGTGACATCAATGTTTTGTCAGCCTTTTCACACTTCATTTAAAAGCAAGTTCCCACAATGCCTGCTGACTTACTTCAAAAGGTGAAGATAAGTCAGTTTGGGCTGATATGATGTTCCAGTGAGAAATTGATCAATGCAATCAGTAGAAACGGGTAGAAAGCCAGCAGTGATAGTGATACAACTGTACCAGTAAGTAATTTAAGTTACTTCCACCTTCTTCAACATCCTATAATGGTTATTTTAGCCTGAACATCAGGTTCAAGCAAATCAATATCCCAGTCAAATTTGCTTACATGTTCTTCCTTGTTAAAATTGAATACAATAATACATATTTCTTTTCCTAAGTCTAAAGTTTATATGATACTCAACACAAAATGTTGTTTCTATAACTGAACTTGTCAAATTAAGAACATCAAAAAGAACAAAGGATTATGACACCCACCCTTGTGCCTGCTCTGCTATTCAGTAAGATCATGGCTGATCTTTTACCTGCCCAATGCTTTTCTGGACTAATCCCACATCCTTTAACTCTCATAATATCTAAATCTCTATCAATTTCTTCTTTGAATATACTCATCACTGGAACCTGCACAGTCCTCCTGAGTAGCGAATTCAAAAGATTCACTGACCTCTGGTTGAAGAAATTTCTTCTCATCTGTCCCGAATGCCCAATCTCTTATCTTAAGACTATGACCCCAGTTCTAGACACCTCAGCAAGGGGAAACATTATTCCTGCATGTGCCCTGTCAAATCCCATCAGAATTTTATGCCTTTCAATGAGATCACCATCAATGGGTCCATGAGATTTATTGACTTCCTGTTCAATTAATTTCTTCATTACTGATTTTTTACTAATGCTATATTCCTTGAGCTCTTCATTGATTCTAGATATGTAGCTCTCCAGCATTTCCAGGAGAATTTCTGTATCTACTTCAGTGAAGATAGATATAAAATATTTGTTCGATTTTCTTTTTTTGCCCAATATAATTTCCCTGTCTCAGTCTGTAAAGGACCACATTAAAGTGAACTAATGTTTTATTTTGACATGTATATTGAAACTTTTACTATCTGTTTTTATGTTTCCTTTCGTACAGTATTCCACTATCCTATTCCTTTTCCATGCATTGATCTTCCACTAAAATTATCCCAGTCCTCAGGCTTTATCCTTTATAAACCTTTTTCTTTGATCTTTAACTTCTCTTGATAGTCTCTTTGGATCACTTTTCCTGTTGTCTTTCCCCCCTAAAGGTTATATATATATATATATATATATATATATATATATATATGACCTGTAAACTATGTTCATTTCTTCAAACATTAACCATTTCTTGTTTACTGCCATATCTTTTAATATAGTTTTCCAATGTACCATAGCCAATTCATGATTCTGTGAGATTTAAGGCCTAGTTTCAAACTGAACAAAATCACTGTATTTTGTTTGACATGAAGTTCTATTATGGTATGATCGCTGTTCCCTAAAGGCCCCTTATTTACCAGATCATTGATTACCCTTTCTCAATATGCAATTCTAGATCTTAAATAATTGGGGCCTCAATGTACTGATTTGTAAAAACATCTCTTATTGTATCCAGGAATTAGTCTCCTCACTATTACTATTAACTTGGTTTATGTAGATTCAACCCCCCCTCCCCTCCCATGGCTATTGTGTTATCCTTGTCACATAAGCCTCTAATTTCCTTATTTATAGTGTGCCATTCATTACCACTTCTATTTGGGGCTCTGTAGGTAACTCCCAACAATGGTTTCTGCTCGTAGTTGTTTCATGCCTCCACCCAAACTGAAACTACTTTTTGATTTCTTTTAAAATATAAGTGGCATTTTATTTCACATTAAGTGACAGAATCTTTCTTTAGTCAATTTCTATTCCTTGGTATATATTTAGTTTTGGCATAGCTTAGGATTTATTTATTTACAACATACTTCTTTGCAAAGTTTACATCTGTATTCTTGGCATTTATGACCTGAAAATTATATTTCAAGCCTCCGGGACTAGTGTCCCTCAGTCCTGTCAGCAGCCCCTGTTGCTGTTCTCCAAGGTGCTGGAGCTGATACTAATGGCCCCTATATTACAACGAATACATCCTCATCTTCCCTGGTTCATCATTTTATCACAGCATGCTAGGATATGAAGGTCTGTCACTTTTTGAGCAAAGGTCACAGAACACCTTTCACCGTACAGCAGCCTGACCTATTAAATGTTATTTCTTTTGGAGCATCCTTGCTTCAGGCCTAGTTACATTGCACCCAATTGATGTGGTACAAGTGCAATCACAAGAAGTAAGGTTAGAAGCAAAATTGCCAGCGTGTGGAATATGTTTCTGTGGCCAGGATTGTGTACGTATGAGTGTGTATGTTTAAGGGCAAGGGCACATATTTATGCACATATGAGTGTGTAATTACATATGTGAGCATGTGCTTGTGTGGGTGCATTTGTGCAAGTGAATATGTGATTAATGCATTTCTTTCATCTATACCCCTGCAAGATATACGATATATTTTAATCGCGTCAATGTGTTTCCAAATTTTGAACTCGCTGTCAAACATTGCCAACTCAAAATAGATAGAAAGTAAAGTATCCTCTACACTGTTCCAGGGCAGGTCTCCCAGCAAATATTCCCAGGACAGGTAGAGAATGGCTTTATTACAGAGTAAATTACCCTCTATACACTCCCATTAAATACTCCTGCCATAGGAAAAGCACAGCTTAAATACAGAGCAAAGCTTCTTTTACATTGCCCAAATAAACACTCCATGAGTAAAGTAAAAAAATGTGCACCTGTGATCTTTCTTTAAATATTTCCCCAAAAATTTCAAATGTTATGTTGATGCTTGTTTTCTGATAATGCAGTCATTTCATCGAGAGACCAAATAAACTTTGTGAACCCTTTTAGCCTGAAACTCACTCCCAGGTACTTGCAATCCCATAGAAAAGCCACCCCTTGAATAAAATCCAGCTGGAATCTTACTTATGAATAAGTATTATACTATATGTAAACCACATTAGCCTCTCAACTGGATTTTAACTGTTTCTTCACTTCATTGTCTGACATTCTATATGTAAACCATCCAAACCCTTCTATTAGATTACTGACTGTAGCTCACTCAGATATCCATAGCCTCTATAATATACAGGTGACCCCCGCGTTACGGGGGAGAGGTTGCATTCCTAGAAAATGATCCGTCGCGATTTTCCATAATGTGAAGCTGTGTCGTCTGAGCTTGCATCAAGAAATGTGAGTTGAAAAAAAACCCATGTTACTTATTTAATTTTTTTGCATAAATTTTGTAATTGTGAATTTTATTCCATCTCTCAGATTTTTGGGGAATGATTTATGAATTTCGTAAGGGCAAGTTTCTGGGACCTGTACGGCCATAACATAGTGATTACCTGGATTTAGGATTATATCAACATATTGATTAACCAGCCCAGACTAATACCTACCACTGTGAGGCTACTATACAAACAGGAGTTTCTGCACTCAGTGAGGAAAGCACCTCATTACAGGGCTGGAGGTATTTAGATCTTGTAATAAATGTTTAATTTTCCAAGACTGAGGGGCAGTTTTAAAATCAATCAATTCTGAAATGTACTGACTGAAAGATACACGTTGAAATAAGGACACATCTTAATGTCCTTTACAATCGACTCCCTATTGTTTCTCCCCAAGTGGCCTCTCAACAAGCACAAAGATTGCTTTAATGTGGTGTTGGAGGAGTGAACTATCTCCATGATGTTCTAATACTCAAGGAAAAATAGTTACATTTTTAATAATGGGGAAAATTCTCTCTTTTTTATTAGTCTAAAGTCTACCTGTCAGTTTTGGTTAATTTTTTGGAATGCAGGGATTGCCCATTCCTAATTGCAATCCAACTCTGGAACACATGCATCATAAGAGTACAAGACCATGGCTGGTTAAGCTACTACACATGTGTCCAAAAGTTGAAGTATTGATCCAGAGATATGAGCGTGAATCTCATTGCACCAGCTGGGAAATTTAAATTCAAGTAATTCAATAAATCTGGAATAAAATGCTAGGACCTGTAATGGCGGTTAAAAACTTGTGTGGTTAACTAATATTTGTCATTCTTATCCAGATGTAGTTCTATGTGTGACCTGAGACGTAGTTGACTCTCATGTGAACTGGCCTTTGAATTGCCATAAAAGTAAGGAATATAAGAAGTGACGAAATCAGAAGGGGGCCCATTATTCTTGAGTCAGTTCTCCGAAAGAAAGTGTTCAGTTTGTCTTTTTCACTTAAACTATTTCATCATGGCCTTTTAATTTATGTGTTATTCTCCAATTCCTTTTTGAAGTTTACCACCAAATCTATATCGAGGGAGGCACTCAGAACATAAATCCTTGCACAAAATAAATTCACCTCTTTCTCCTCTGGTTCACTGGCTAATTATCCTAAACCTGCATCCTATATTTTCTGTCCTCTTGCCAATGGAATCAGTTCCCCCACCCAATCTACCAGATCCTGGTATACGACCTCTGGTAGATCCCAGGTCAATTGCATATCTGACTACTGCTCACCCCACCTTCACCTAGCTCATTCTAGCTCCATTGCTATTCTGACTCTCAAGATCCTGAACCCTTGATGTCGCCGTCCATCTATTTCCACCATCTCCACTACTCTGCTACCCAGTGGTCCATCGTAGCCAAACTCTTCTTTCTAGTGGTCTGCAACTTAGCTGTTTCTTGCCTCCTGCTCCACACTGATGGAGCTAGCAGAGGAAAGCGTATTATGATATGCAAGGCTTAACGTTCACGCCTCATTATCCTTGGCCTCATGCCTGATGGAATAATGGTGCAGGGGAAGGGAGCACAGAACTAACTGACCCAGGCTCCCAAGCAGCCCTGTTTTATTGCATTTTTCATGGTACCAATGAATATCTGGGTCAAAAATAGAAAAAGCTGCAAACGTTCAGCAAGTCAAGCAGCATCTGTGGAAAGAGAAACAAAGTTAACTTTTCAGATTGAAGACCATTCATCAGAACTGGGAAAGAGAGAAAAAAGTTAGTTTTAACTTGCAAAGAAGGTTGGGGTAGAGATGGATAAGATAAAGAGAATAACTGTGATGGGTTCTGGGCAGAGATGCTGTGGGGATGGGTTATTAATGGAGCAATTACAGGGTGACTGAGGAGTGTGATGTGTTGAAAATAGCAGGTCACGGTGCACTAGTGGACAGGGGATAAACCTAAGCCAATATCACAGGTCGATGACTTACAGTAGTTTGTTTTGCAAATGCAGTTAGAGCATCATAGGCTTATACTGAATAGAAGGAGTACTTTTTTTCTATGGTTTCTCTTTGATAAAGCCACCCATATGTTTCCCTATAATCATGTAAATTTTGCCCTTATAGTATTTATCCAACTTTCTTATTAAATATGCTTCCACGCACATTCAGATTCCAGATGGCAACAACAATTGCTGTGTAAGCAGGTAGCTTCTGGTTGTTTTACCTCTATACCTGTGTCCCCTGGTCACCTGACTTCCTGCCATTGGAAAACATTTATTTTCCTTGGTGTCTCCATCCAACTAAATTACAAAAAAGTTAAAATTAAGAACAAAATGTTTGAATTTAAAATGGAGACCAACTTCTAACAGAGGCCCTTGGCTTTTAATTCCACACCACCTCTAGCATCATGACAACAACATGCCACTCCACATTAGAGTGATTTGTTTAAAATTGTATTCAAAATATCAACAGTGCTGTTTTTCTCTGCAACAATTCACGTACTTTTCAAGAGAGATGAAGCTGACTTCCTCATAAAAATGTATTGAGGTAAACAAAAACCAGAGATGTCTCCGTATTCAAGGACATTTTAAATATTCTTTTCTCCACTGGAACATCATCATTGTAACAACTGCCTATCCCAACTCTCAAGTCTGAAATATAAAGAAGTTAGCTTTGAATTCATTTGAACATCATTAGTTGTAACTGTCAATTATCTGATGAAACATTATGTTTAGAAGCCCTTTCCAGCATCCACTTTAAAATATTTTGGGTATTCTTATCTCCTCCTGCATCTATTCTTCCATTGTACAAAGAGTGATTTTGATGTTACTGGTCTAGAAAACTAGAAACCTGAGCTGTGAGTTCAGAATCGCATCATGACCATTTGGGATTTTTGTAATATCCCAACTATGTGACCAATATCCTTCTGGGTAAGTCAACTGTGTTTGTATCCTGTCTGGGCTAAATGTGATTCCAATACCACACCAATTATATTGATTCTTAACTGTCCCTTGAAGGGGCCATTCAATTTTATCAAACTGCTCGGCCACTACAAGCAAAAGGCTCACCACTAACTTCTCAGGACAACAAAGTACATCCCCATTCCTTTCTCAATGTGTCATTAGCAGCATCTGTGTATGTTGCCTTAGTTCAAGTCTATAGGGCCATATTTTCCGAGCGGCCAGTTGAAGGTTGACAGGTATGATTAAAGCCAACCTTGCTCTATTTAAAATAGAAGCACTTTCTGTCTGAAACCAGACAGAAATCGTTTTGGGGTCTGCTGGAAGTCATGGCAGATCATAGACAAGATTGGCCACTCTGATTTTTTTTTGGACAATGTTTTGGATGTCTTGGTGTGCAAGGTGGGAAGGAAGTGAGAGGTCCTGCATATGGAAGGTGAAACAGCAGAGGAGGAAGTGATACAAAAGTTCAACATCAAAAGACAAGCCCCACACATGGATAAAGTGCTGCAAAGATTTTAATGACCTTGCATACATGGTTATTGTTGGTGAAAATAACTATCAAATCTCAATCCTCTGCAAATGGACTACCACATTGTTCCATGCAATACACCTTCATAATCCCTATCAATAAGTAGTTCTACTTAATACTCACATGGCCTACCTCATCTCGAAACACTTACTGATATGCCACAATTCACACCTGGAAAGAACATTTTAATAATAATGAAGAGGGGGAAAAAATCCCTGGCCCATCTACCCTGTTCCACACAACTGCATATCCCTTGTCTATCACCATAAATACACTCCCAATCCCTTGTAAAGCCTTGTAATCTCCAGGGAGAGATGAAAAGAAAAAGTAGATATCCATGCTAATTTGGGAGAAGAAAAATGTGAAATTCCTTACTTAAATAACCCTGGCCCTAATAATACAAACAAGTATCTACATTTTATAAGGTATGATTTCTGCCCTTGCAGGAAGCATGTCTAGCTCTTGCTTGTTGGATAAGGTTTCAGTTATATCTTTCATCCAAAGGCTGCTTTTTCTCATATTGGACCTGGATAGCCATTCTGGATTATTTGCTCCACACGGTGAAGCATACCTTCACTGTCCTCTTTGAACTCATTCCTCTCATAGCAATCTCCCTACTATTGACCAACTATTCCTTGGTACCACTATTGGCTTGATACTGATCTCCTTTACTCCAGAACCTCAGTAAACCACCATCACACTGTTAGTTTAAAATTTTTCCCAATGCCCTTCCTCATTTTTAATCTTTATCTTCCTGACATTGAGATCTCATCACCAGGAGAATAAATAACTAAGGCTAATCTTTTCAATTCCCCTCACAAAATCCTGAAAGATCCTGAAAGAGTGCATTGCCAAATTCCAAAAATAAATTCAATTCAGTCACAGGTTGTGAACATCATCAGCAAAACCAGCATGTATTACTTGCCCTTGAGACTGTGGTGAACATTATTCTTGAACTGCTGCCGCTCACAGTACTGGGTTAGAGACTGTCAGGATTTTGAAACAGTGATGATGAAGACATAATTGATACATGATCAAGTCAGAATAATGTGTGTGACTAGAAGAGTATCTTGGAGATGGTGGTACATGCTTGTGGGTTCCTATCAGCGTAGTCTTTCTAGGTACAGACTGAAATTTCATATAAAGTTGACATTTACTGAGTTCCTCAAAGATATACAAAAAAACTTAACAATACTTAACTCTCAATGAAGTTCATCATCTATACGATGCTCCCAAATTTCTCTGGGACACCACTTCCATCTATTCCTGCTGTCTTCTGTGACATAGTCTGCCTTCTCAATTTTAGATGTCTCAATTTTATTCAGTTTAAATCTGCAGTCCTAATGTGGGATTCATGTGACAACTCACTATTACCTTGCTCTGTATCTCCATTCTCTGTTCAAGTGTTGCTGCTTTCCCAATGCTATGTTCCTACCCTGTTTCCATCACACTCTTCCTGCAGACTTCTTGTCAATAATTGCTCATGCTCACTTGTCTCTGCCAGTTTGATGACCATCCGGTTTTGGTCTGGCTCATCTTTGTAAATTGGTAAATTGGTAAATTGGTTTATTAAATTGGTGAAAAACTTTGTTTTGCATTCCATCCACACAGAACATTTCATTTCAACAGTGCATTGAGGTAATATAAGGGAAAACAATAATTTTATTTTCAGTCCTGGAACCTTGCAGTCTAACGGCATGAATGTATTGGGATTCCCCTTTTCCTATCTTCAGTCCTGAAGAAGGGTCCTGATCCAAAACATTGACTACCTGCTTTTCTCCATGGATGCTGCCTGGCCTGCTGAGTTCCTCCATCATCACAGTGTTTTTCATCTAGATTCCAGCATCTGCAGTCCTTTGTTTCTCTATACTGCGGAGCCTACATTGGCTTTCATACCAGCTTCAGGTCTGATCCTGGTTCAGATACTGTTATAAACAATAAGATATGAAAAATATTTGAGTATAAACATACAGGTTTAAATGTTAGACCCATCAAACCAATTCCTTTCAATTCCAGTGCACGTAATTTGTATTTCTGTGAGTTTGTTCTGTGTATTTAAGGCCTCCAAGGGTTCAGAATAATCAAGGGTAAATGTCTAAAAGCAGAGAGCTCTGAAGTTTCCTTTTGATCCCTTTAGGTAGATGAAAAGGAGCTCTTAAATATTAATCTTGCAACACGATCTACAGCATTTAAACCTTCCCTGTGGAGAGTTTGCTTCATAAAAACATTACACCCACCAATCAGAAAATCCAGAATCAGTTACCAATGCAAAGCCCTCCCGGGGTATTGCAACAATGTGTTGTAAGACCATGAGATGTTATCTCCCTAACTATGTAGGCAAACCTTCCATCCTCACACCAGTGCTTACACAGAGATATCACGAAAGACCCCAAGGCCACAGAAGGAAAAGTGACTTGGCTCATCAAGTTGTGAATCAGAATGCATTGCCTGCCAGGACGGTGGGGGTAGATTCAAGAGTGCAATTAAATTTTACATTTTTTAAAATGTTATTTACAGCGTTGTAACAGACCCTTCCGGCCCAACGACTCTGCGCCGCCCACTTTAAACCCATGTTAACCTACCCGCATGTCTTTGGAATGTGGGAGCACCTGGAGGAAACCCACACAGACACGGGAGAACATACAAACTCCTTACAGACAGCGGCGGGAATCGAACCCCGATCGCTGGCGTTGTAATAGCATCATGCTAACTGCTAGGCTACCGTGCCGCCCACAAGCTTTAAAAAAATATTTCGGAAGGAGGCTGGACAACTACTTGAGAGGAAATGGTTACAAAGGTGTAGACAGAAAGAATTTGCACAAAGTCCAGGGTTTACCTTCAGAATAAACTTTATTACAAGCTGACATCAACTTTCCTTTTATTTTAAGTTTAAACTTTTAACTTTCATTTACAACGTGGTAACAGGCCCTTCCGGCCCAACGAGTCCATGCTGCCCATTTTAAACCCCAAATTAATCTACCCGTACGTCTTTAGAATGTGGGAGGAAACCGGAGCACCCGGAGGAAACCCACACAGACACGGGGAGA
>JARFYF010000053.1:14269056-14280118 GCA_030265395.1 Rhina ancylostomus | reverse complement strand
AAACCTCCCTCTGACATCTCCCCTGAACTTCCCACCCATAACCTTAAAGCCATGCCCTCTTGTCTTGAGTATTGGTGGCCTGGGAAAGAGGCTCTGGCTGTCTATCTATTCCCTAAGTCTATCCATAGAAAAGAATTTCTCACATCCCTTTTAGTGATGTTCTTAAAATAATTAATCCTGGTTACTGCCACTGTGCCCAGAGCAAATATTTCTTTATTTACTTTCTCAAAGCTGGCCTTGACTTTGATTGATTTTTGAAAGCCCTGAAATATCGGTGTTGCAAAATGGAAATGGTCAGTTAGTCTGCCAGTGGTTTTTCCTTATTTAGTGCTCTGAAGATGAGTTTAAACTGGTTGCAATGCAGGGTGAGTGCTTAAAATCAATGTCCAATTACTAATCCTAGACCTTCCTGCTCTCACCCATCAGTATTTTCAACTTTCTGTTAAGACGAGGTGGTTTCCATTCAGGGGATCAAACCACTTTCTCCATCACTCACATATATAAAATAACACACCTCTTCACTCCATTGTGTAGAATACTTAAAATAATTAAGCATTTTGGCTCTTTCACCTTTTGTCCATAATTGGCTTTATAAATGAGATGTAATCCGTATTCACCTCTCAGCTATGCAAACATATAAATAGGCTAATGTGAAAAATAATTCTGCTCAGAAATAGAAAATCTTTTTTTTTGGGGTGTCACTTTCGGTGTACTTCATTCATCTCTAAATCAGAAGGTTGTGGACTCTTAGTCTAGAGGCTGGAACATAAAAGTCTTGTCTGAAATGCCAGTGCAGTACTAAGGAGCTGCTGCACTGTCAGAGGTCCCACCGTTGAATGAGGCATGAAACTGAATCCCAGCATGGCCTTTCAGGCAGATGTAAAACATCTCATGGAACAATTCTGAAGAAGAGCAGGTGTTCTTTCTATATTTATGCCTCCACACTATGCATTAAAAACAAACAGAAGGTCTTGTAATTTCCACATTGGTGTGTTTGGGACTTTGCTGTATGCAAATTGACTGTTGTGCTTCTTACACCAGTGACTGAATTTTATTGACTGTGAATTGCTATTCACTCTGGGGATGTATGAGGTGTGAAATAAATGCAAGTTCATTCTTTCTAAATATAACAATCTGAATGTCAGTTTGAAAAATTTCCCAATTACATTCAAACTCACAGCAGTCTTGCCATATGTGAGATTAGGAATGTCGAGCAGTTCAAATTATAACCTCTCTTTTGCAAAGTCCTTTATATTGAGACCAGTTCACCAAACAAATGATTAGTGGGCAAGTGGATAAGGGCAAACAATTGTTATTTCCATCATTTCTGCTAATATCCCTCTAACTGTTAACCAAACTAGACAACTGTTTTTTGGAGATAGCAAAACTTTAATAAAGGTATTTGCCTGGAAATTGTATGCTGCACAACACAATCTGCATGAAACATAAAATGTAATTGAAAATCAGCAATTTTATGTGAGTTGTACAAAGCCCACAGTTTTCATTCCAGATCTCCCATGGGTCCAATGCACAAAAGTATGGAAACCCTCAGGCTTTCACAGTGGAGTCCAGCTGTCTGCAATACATGTCTGGAATCCACTTCCAGAATAATAATTCTTGGATACAATGACACTGGCTACTCAATAATTTTCATGATGTCTGTGAAGGCTGTTTCGGTATGTCTTAAAGGAGGCCCGTCTTGGTGCTGAGAACCCAGTGCAGGCAGGTCTCTTGCATGGAAGGTGCATACCTCACCCTCCTTAAGGCACTTCATCAACACCCAACTCCCCCTCCTCTCACACACACTTCTGCAGCCACAGTCTAATTTCTAAGTTTTATTCTATAGTCACTGAATATAATATCAATGGGCAGATTTAAATAAACCACAGATCATGAACTGCCTAAGGTTTTTGGGTTATGGTTCCTGCTTTTTTTTAGCCCCCTTGAATTGCCTCTCTTCTGAAAGGGCTGGAGAGTTACCCAAGTGTCCATTCTTCATGTGGTAGTTCCTTGTGCTATTCCATCACAGAGCGATGCACACTCTGCTCATGAACCTGTCCTTATGCAATGATCACACACAACTGCAAATAAATGTATGAGGGGTAGGATTGCTGGCTGACTTCTATCAGCCATGGCCCAAGGGGTACTGAGGCCAATTGGTTTCCTACAGCCAAATCTAAGCTCATCCACAAGCTGACACAGCATAATCCAGAGACGTGACCTGCAACCCTCTGATTTATTTTACTCAGTGTCAAAGCACACATTGCACCTGTATACGGAACCCTCAGGTGCTTGCTTGTTGCTATCTCTCTCTCCCTGGATTGTAGGCAGAAATAAACAATAAATAAATCAAGTCTATTTTCAAGTGCACAAGTACGGTGAGGTGCAGGTACAATGAAAAACTTGCTTGCAGCAGCATACAGGCACATAGGTAGAAACAACACACTGAATATAAATTATACATAAATTATGCAAGACAATGAAGAGAGAAAGGAAAAACAACTTTGCAAAAACAAGACCTTAGTGCAAAAACACACATAATCTGAGACAGGTCCATGGTAGTGCAAGAGGTGGTGTGCAGTGTCCCATTACTGGGGCAGGATGAGGGTTGTGCAGGTCAGTTCAAGGACTGATAGTTGTAGTAAAGTAGCTGTTCCTGAACATTGTGGTGTGGGACTTCAGGCTTCTGTACCTCCTGCCTAATGGTAGGAATATCAGTCTTGCAATAGATGTAATTCACTCCAATAGCATGCATCTTCAAGTCTACACAGCTGCCTGAACCCTCTCATAGTGACATCCATTTTAATCTTTCATCAGTGACTTATGGGGGAGGCAGCTGTGTGTTGCCCACAATGTTGTGCATTGCATTGGTGAAGGGAAACCACAACTGGTAGTGTTTAAAGAGAGACTGTAGTCTCTATAGCCATATACAGAAAAAAAATTCCTCTCAAATCATATCCTGCCACACAGGTTTAAACATAATCTTGTCTGAGGGAGCCGACATCAGTTTTATACTATATTACTCATGCGAAGCATTTGATGCCAAATATATGTCAGCATAACCATTGCTTCTCTATAAAGAAGCAATCCTGCCAGCTAAGTGCAAAATCTTTCAGATGCCTCAGTTTCTCAAGGACCTGTGGTAAACAAATTCATCCAAAACCCTGCTACCTGTACCTGAACTCATGCCAGGTTCTGGTCACCCTGCACCTCTGTAGTCAGTGACTTATATTGGATCCCAGTCCAATGTGACCTTGATTTTAAAACTTCTCCTTATTTTCAAACCCACCCTCAACTTCATTTCTCATCCTTCCAGCATCACACTGCCCACACACCTCACTCCCTTCCCCCAAGAGTCCTGTATTCTTCCATTCCTGGGCTTGCCATCCCTGCATCAATGTTTACTGTTCAGTCCAGAAGCTCTGAAATCCCATTCCACCACAAGCCTATCTACCTCTCCTTAAGATGCTCCTTAAAATTTCTCTCTGTGACCAAGCTTCCAGCCTACCAACTCCCCAATGGCTTGGTGTCAATTTTTTTCTGCAGCATCAGAGGGCACTTGGTTATGTTAGAGTTGCAATATAAATACTTATTGTTATTTGTTTATCTAAAGTCTGCTGGGCTGAGTGCAGGGCTTTACACATGTAGTTAAATTTAACCAGTTTTGGAGGAACACTAAAGGGACACATATTTTACACATTACATAGAAGAGCATGCATCCTTAATATGCTTAATGACTATTGGTAGGAACAAACATGCCTCAGCTGTCCCCTCTCCTGCTTCATATGCCTCTGATTGATTGCATTCCTGTTAAATATATTAGAATGTGGAGGATAGAATTTTAAATTAGCCCAGAAGAAATGCAATTTACCATTTCTATGTTGCTTTCTCTGGCAGGTCATGCAACTAAAGGGCCTGCTATGGTTCTTTTGCTCAGAGTGGGTAATCTAGCTCCCTGTCTCGAACCACAGAGCCCGTGGTTCTCACTTCTTCATCACAACCCACTGACCCCTGGTGATGAATGTGTTAACGTGAGGCTCAGCCACAAAACATGTCGAAGTCTATAGCAGCCTCCTGATGCTCACACATAAGGCATATACACCCGGTCAAAGAAAGAATTTGCATTTACGTATATAAGCCTCCCCCAAACTCAGGTTCTCCCAAAGCACTTTACAGCCAATTAAGTTCTTTGTTGAGGAAGAGTAGTCATTGTTGGAGTGAAGGAAAAGAATATGTAGATAACAAGGTCATCAAAATGGCACCGTGGGATCCTTAATGCACACCTGACATGGTAGATCAAGACCTCAGTTTGACAGCTTGCACAACAATCCACGTAGTATCCATGAAGATACAGGAGCCTGAGGGCACATACCACCAGGATCAAGGACAGCTTCTGTCCCACAGTGACAAGACTATTGAACGGTTCCCTTATATGATGCGATGGACTCTTGACCTCACAATCTACCTTGTTTGACCTTGTTCCTCATTGTCTACCTGCAACGCACTTCCATGTAGTTGTGACACTTTGCTCTGTCTTCTGTTGTTTTTACCCCGTACTACCTCAATGCACTGTGTAATGAATTGATCTGTCCAAAAGGTATGCAAGATAGGTTTTCTGCTGTACTTTGGTACAAGTGACAATAATAAACTAAGAGCAATACCAGTCTAATATTTGGCTTTTAGTCTCTGGTGCAGGGCTTGAACCTATGATCATCTGACTCAAGAGGCAATGATCTGTTCACTGGGCCACTATAATCTATATGTTATCCTGATAGAATGTTTACCACTTTGGGAGAAGGCAAATAAGTTGAACCCTGTTTAGTCCAGTGATTTCTATGACCCTAACTGATAGGGGTGCTACAACACGGTCTGATTTGGATAATGATATGCTAACAGGCATTCCTGCTGTTAATGAAAATCAAAAGACTGTAGATGCTGGAAATCTGAAATGAAAACAGAAAATGCTGGAGACACTCAGCAGATCAGTCTGAGTACTGATGTTAATGTCTATCCAACGCACCTGTAAACTTTTCATGGCAAAAGGATCAAGTATGGCAGAAATCTTTCCTGGAATTGAAACCTCCCGCCAGCATAGCAGTGTTTGTATTCACACATACTTAACAGTCACTTGGCCTAATGCCACAGAAAATCTAGAGCACATGGCTAACGTAACCTGTGAACCAGTTCTTCCAAATCAAAACCTGAAGGTCACAAAAAGTAGACAGTCACTAATAAATCCAGTAACTAATTCAGAAAAAAACTCTTTTATCCAGAGGGAAGTTAAAACTCATTACATCGCAAAGTGGTGGTGGGAAGTGAAAAAGAGGTACATAAGTGGAAACCAAGGTGACCAGACAAGGTAAAAGAAACTGAAGGATATGGTGATAAAGTGAAGTGAAGAAGGTTTGGAGAAGATTTGTGTGCACCATAAACGCCGGAGTTATACCAGTCAGGCCAAATGGTGTTATTTCTGTGCTCTGTAAGGTCGAAGTAATTTGCCACCCTGTCCAACACATTTACTTAAGACTCTGAATCATAGAACAAAGGAGGCTATTCTCCCCATCATGCTTGTGACAGCTCTTTAAAAGAGCTATCTGAAAAGCCCCATTCCCATTGCTCTTTCCCTCGTGCCCTTTTCCAACTTTTTAATCCAATCCTATTTTGAATCTTACAATGGAATCTGCATCCACCATTCTTTCAGGCAGTGCATTCCAGATCTTACTGAGCCATGCTGATTATGGTAAAAACCCGTAAAAGCAGGCCCACGAAGAAATTAGCTGAAGACTGTGGAATGCTAGAGCTCTCAAACCCTGAGGGGAAAGAGCAGGCGTGAAATATTTGGCTTCTACAATAATTAAACATCAATTAATTCTGTAGCTCCCTGCCTTATTTTAACTGCTACTTTCAAGCTTGTAACAGTTTCAGGCAGTCAAAAAAAAGCTTCTCAATTAATTAATTCCTGCTCATTAATAGAATTAGCTGCCTTCTGGAGAATGTTTTGAAACTTTTGCTGGTTTTGCTAAAGATCAAGAAGAGATTTATTCAATCTGGGGATGTAGACATCACAAGCAAGGCCAACATAAATTGCACATTGAAATTGCTCTTGAAAGGATGTGGGTGAGTTGCCTTTATGAATTGCCTCAGTCCTTGTGGTGAAGATACTCCCACAGTGATGTGGGGTGTTTCAGGATTTTCACCCAGTAGTAATTGTAATGTTTTTCCAGTTAGTGCACTTTCCTATTCTTTTTCCATTTTTTCAGTGTCATGTAAGTTTTTGGTCTTCAAATATTTACCTATTGGTATTATAATTACTTCAGGCTTCAAGCAATGGCTCAATTTATATGCTAATCTGTTCAGAGTTTATCAACTGAATTAAAATGTAATGTTGCTCAACCCAAAAACTACAGAAATCCTGAGATGTATTTCATCCTTACCGAACTCTTTGCTGGCCACTTAACCCTCAACGTTAAAATTTTTGCGGCAAAGATTCTGTCCTGTTTGAAGTCCCATCATCTGCAATTCACCTCCCAAATCCCCAGCGTCTGTCCACTCTCTACAAGGATCAAGTCAGGAGTGTGATGGAATACTCTCCATTTGCCTGGATGAGAGCAGCTTCAACAACACTCAACGCCATACAGAACATACCACCCAGCTTGATCAGCACCCTTCCCACAACCATTCCCTCACTCTACCACCGATGCACAACAGCAGCAATTTGCACCATCTATAGGATGCGCTGCAGCAGCTCAGAATCAGAATCAAGTTTATTATCACGGACATATGTCATGAAATTTGTCATTTTGCGGCAGCTGTACAGTACAAGACATAAAGACAAAAAATTATCATAAATTACAAAAATAAACAAATAGTGCAAAGCAAGAATAATTGAGGTAGTGTTTATGGATTGTTCAGAAACCTGATGGCGGAGGGGAAGAAGCTGTTCCTGAAACGTTGAGGTTGGATCCTCAGGCTTCCGTACCTCTTCCCAGATGGTAGTAACATGAAGACTCCTTAGACAGCACCTTCCAGATCCATGACCCCTACCAACTAGAAGGACGAAGATAGTAAAAGCATGAGAACACCACTACCTAGAAGTTGCCCTCCAAGCCACATACCATCCTGACTTGGAAATATATTGCAGTTCCTTCACTGTCACTGGATCAAATTCCTGGAACTGCCTCCCTAACAGCATTGTGGGTATACCCACACCTCAAGGACTTTAGCTGTTCAAGAAGGCAACTCAAGGGTAACAAGGAATGGGCTATTAAATGCTGAGTCAGCCTGTGAAGTCCACTTCCCTCGAATGAATTTTTAAAAAATCACTGAACTTGTTGATTGATGTCACCTCACCATCCTCCTGGCATTTATTTCATTGGCATCACCCTTATCCATTAAGCTCCTGCAAACCTCATCCATCATATCTGCAAAGTTCTTCCCAAGCATTTCATCCTTATCTCATAGTACCTCACATTGCATCAATCCTGACAGAATTTTCAGACTACTTACCTCTGTACGCTCCTTAGTACAGTGGTGATGCAAGTAGTTTAGCTGCCACACAGCTCCAGCCAGCTCAGGATTGATTGTGACCTCCAGCGCTGTCTGTGTGGAGTTTTCACGTTCTCCTTGAAATTGCATGGGCTTCCCCTAGGTGCTCCAGTTTCCTCTCACATTCCAAATATGTGCCAGTTGGTAGATTAATTAGCTACTGTAAATTGCTCCCAGTAGATGATAGGAGATATAGGGTGGTTTGGGTGGACATGTGATAGAGAATGGGTTACAGAGAAATAAGTTGGAGTGGGAGGGAATGGGATTTATGGGATTTCTCTGAGAGTTGGCAAAGGCTCTATGGGCAGAATGGCCTCATTCTGTCTCTTAAGAAAATATGAAAATGAACCGCTCCTGTCCCTCTTCACCTAGTGATATCAACGTAACGTTCCAACCCTTTCTTCCTTGCATGTTCGTCTGGTTTCCCCATAAATGATACGAAAAGTGTATCAGCTATGAACGTTGCTTCTGTATGCAGACTTTTCGTCTTTCATCTATAAATATTAAGCTGATGCTTGTAAAACTCAGCACGGATAATTTACACCCCATGAAGACTTCAGCTGGGTTCACAATGTATGAAACTACAGAAAAAAGAAAATATTGTTCAAGGAAGAAGTATCCAGAGGACGGGGCAAGATAGATAAGGACGTTATTCCCAAAACTGAGCTCAGTAGTGGAAGGAGGGCATGTAAGAGCAGAGTGTTGGAGCATTGAATCCAGATGTTACAAAGACTTGGAAAAGAGTTTCATCTGATCTCTCAGTTTCCACCCAGCTGCTTCCAATAGCATGCTGGGATACATCTGGTCAGGACCTGGGGATTCATCCACCTTTATGTGTTTCAGGGCTTCCAACACTTCCTGCATAATGTTGATATGCTCCAGAATATCATTGATCCCTCCTCTGAACTCATTAGCTTCCATATCCGTCTCCACAGTAAATACAGGTGAGACATATTCATCGAAGACCTTGCCCATTCCCCAGGGCTCCACACACAGATTATCATGTTGATCCTTAAGGGCCCCACTCTCTCCTTAGTTAACCTTTTCCTCTTAATATACTTACAGAATCTTTTAAGGCTTTCCTTTATCTTATCTCCAGGGATATCCCATGGCCACTTTTTGCCCTCCTAATTTCCTTTTTAAGTGTATTCCAACATCTCTTATCCTCTTCAGCTACCTATATCTGATATATGCCTCCTACCTTTTCCTGATTTGACCCTCAATATCCATTGTTAGCCAATGTTCCCTCATCTTGCCAGCCTTGCCCTTCACTCTAACAGGAACATGCTGGCCCTGAACTTTTCTTACCTCACTTTTAAAAGCCTCCCATTTGCCAGACATCCTGTTACCTGCCAACAGCCTCACCCAATCAATTTTTGCGAGATCCTGCCTGATACAATTGAAATTAGCCTTCCCCTCAATTTAACTTGAGGAACAATCTTATCTTTTTCCATGACCATCTTGAAACTAATAGAATTATGGTCACTGGTCCCACAGTGCTCCCCCACTGACATATCAACCACTTTCACAGCCTCATTTACTAGGAGGAGTTTCAGTGTACCCCCTTCTCTAATAGGATCATCTACATATTGCTTCAGAAAACTTTCCTGGACACACTTAACACATTCTGCCCATCTAATCCCTTAGCAGTAAAGCTATCTTAAATGAAACTGGAAATATGAAAGCTTGTTGAAAAAGTGAAGCCCTAACCTACAGTGTTCCCTGTTGGACTTTAGAAATAGGAGCAAGCAGTAGGCAGTTCAGCCCCCGAACCTGCTCCCCCATTCAATCAGATCATGGCTGACCCAACTTTCCTCCAGCCCATGTTCTCACCCTATGCCTGTCTGATCCTAGACGCTCCCATGAAGGAAAGCATCCTTCCAATATTGACCCTGTCTAGCCGCCACCTGCCAAGAATCTTAGATATTTTAATAAGCCTCTCACTATTCTAAACTCCAGTGAGTACAGACTCAACCTTTTCAACCTTTTCTCATAAAACAATCCTTACATCCTTAGAATCATCCTAATGAACTATTTCTGAACTGCCTCCAATGATGACGTAAATACGGTTACCAAAACTGTTCACAGTACTCCAGCTGTGATGTCACTAGTGCCTTGTAGAGTTGGAGTAAGACTTCGCTACTTGGATACTCCAGCCCTCTTGAAGTAAAAGCCAGTGTTTCATTAGCCTTTCTGCTTACCTGCTGCACCTGGATGGCAGTTTCTGTGTGTCATACACGAGGACCCCCAAACTCCTTCATGCTGCTGATCTCTGTAGTCATTCTCCACTTAAACAATAATCTGCTTCATCATTCTTCCCTACAAAATGAACATCTTCACATTTTCCCACATAACACCATTTGCCAACTTTTTGCCCACTCACAACCTATCAATATCGCTCTGAAAACTCTTTGCATCCTCCTCACAGCATGACTTCCCACCTCCCTGTGTATCATTCACAAATCTGCCTGCAGTGAAGATGTTTATTTTCAATGGATCACCTTTTGTCCGAAGTTCTTCTCTAAAGAGGAACAAGTTCTGGGCTTGATGAAGGGGTGGTCACAAAAGAGTTGCTCCAAACAGCAGCAGTAATTTGCTACCTGAACTATATTGTAATGAGTACATCCCATGCAAAATAACCACTTCGGTTGATAGGTCAGAAGTTATGAGTATCCTACCCTGGAATTGCAAGTATATGATCAAGTTAGGATGGTTTGAACAATTAAGGGGAGTTTAGAGTTGATGGTGCTCACACTTGCCTGTTGGTGGACTCAAAGTGATGGTGAATTTGATCTGTGGTGTTGGAGCTTCCAAGATATGGGAAGTTATTCATGTTTTCCAGGATTTCACAGAGATCCTTTATTGTTGGAGGATGGTATACAATAGGTGTATTTTGTTTTGCAAAGTTGAGTGCAAGGCTTGTATGCTCCATTGAATGAGTTGACAATGACTGGGGCTTGGTCTCTGAACCAGCACAAAGGTTGGCATTGTTTATAACCTGTAGCTTAACTTCTGAGGTTGGACTGACCTTGGTTCTGAAATGGAAGTGATGTAAATTGGACAGTTTCCCATTACTCCTGTAGTTTGGTTCCACTCCAGCAGCAAGTTTGTTGGAGTGGTACCAAGAGTGGTAGGCTTTGGTGGGATGGAGTCAGGGGTGCTAATGTCCAGGACAGAATCACAGTAGAGGGGATCTTTGAAGTTCTTTCTTCCAGCAGACACTGATTATTTTCCTGTCCATGATAAGTTCATCTTTCTTGGCTTTAGGAGATGAGTGATTTCGGTGTTTCGGAACCCTCACTTATAAAAGTAACTGAGCCTCATTACTCAGAAACATAAGGATGTATTTAAAGTGAATCTATTGCCTTTAATTGACCATGTTAAACAATTATTCACTAAGTGGTCTCCGCTGTCTTTATCATTGGTAGGCCGAATTAATACAATTAAGATGAATATTTTACCAAAATTTTTATATTTATTTCAAGCGATTCCAATTGTTGTCCCGAAATCTTTTTTT
>JARFYF010000053.1:14213647-14227988 GCA_030265395.1 Rhina ancylostomus | reverse complement strand
TCAATGCACTCTGTACTAACTCAATGTAACTGCACTGTGTAATGAATTGACCTGTATGATCGGTATGCAAGACAATTTTTTCACTGTACCTCACTACAAGTGACAATAATAAACCAATACCAATGAACACCAATGGTTGAAATACAAGTTTTCAATCTGTCAGTAAGAACATAAAATCGAAGGAGTTGACCACCTGGCCCCTCAAGCCTGCGCCTCCATTCAATAATGATCATAGTTGATCTGCTCCAAACTCTTCTGTGTCAGTTCCCCATCGTCCTCAATTCCCTGATCTTTCAAAATGTATTTATTTTCTTTTTAATTAGCATCAGTGACCTAACCTCCACACCTCCGTGTAGTAGAGAATTCCAGAGATTCAGCACCATACATATCACAGTTTTAAATGACTGTTCCCCAATCTTGTAACCATGTCCCCTTATTCGAATTTCTCCCACTACTGGAAACATCTTGATAAAAAAATGTTCTTAGTTCAAAGCCAATCAGCTGGACATTCTACTTTTGGAACAAATGAAATTGAGCAATCTCATAAAGCCATATGGCATGGAAACAGGACTGATGGTCTACTGAATCCACGTTGACCATCAATCACCTATTTTACACTAATCCTGCACTAAACTCATTTTTATTATCCCACAGTCCTATTATCTCCTCCCAGATTCTACCACTCACCACACATTAGGGCCAATTAACAATGACCACTTAATTTACCAATCCACACATTTAGGAGGAAATCGGAGCATCCAGAGGAAACCCACTCAGTCAAATATGCAAACTCTGTACAAACAGCAACTGACGTTAGGGTTGAACCTGGAAATCTGGAGCTCTACTAGCTGTGATACTGTCCAACCCTGCTGCACCACTGTGCCACCCTCACAGGGATTTTGATGAAAAGGCAATGTCAGGGGACAGATCTATTTGTCGGATGAAGGATATGTGCACTTGTTGGGGTAGACAAAATGGACAGTAAAATGCATTGCTATTGATGTAGTAAAGTGCTATGTAACTTATGTGACAAAGGTAAAGAAGAATTCTTCTGCATTACTGAGGAACTGCTGCATTGTTGGTGGAGCCACCTTTTGGATAAGAAGTTAAACCCTTCTCTGTAACTGCAACACTATATTCTGAATTCTGTTTTTCTTTCTACTACCTAAATGTACTTATGTATGGCATGATCAGACTAGAAGGCATGCAAACAAAAGCTTTTCACTGTATCTCGGTACATATGACATTAATAAACCAATACCTCTTGTTATCATGCATTCCATGAAAATGATTAATCTGTTAATTTGTTTAGAACTACACATTTTCCTGAAGTAATAATCTTCTACCACTAAAAATTGCTGGTACTTCATATAAGCTTGTCTTTTCACTACAGCTACCATTTCAGTAACTATTCTGATGCTGGAAGGTGATGCTTTGGTCATAGCTGTTATTTATTTTGTGTTCCCAGCATTTAAGTCAGTTTTTTCATCCCCAATTCGTAAGTCAATGTTTTAATGGTTGCCAAGAGTGGCTCCAGAAAAATAGCATCTTGTCTCTTCGTTATAGTGTATGTCACACTATCATATTCTAGCTGGGTCAAGATAAACTTTGGGGTGTCAGGACACCCCAAAGCACTCACACTCACAACCGTAGTGCAGAATAACTTACAGCAAATTGTGCACTGAATACACTCAACCAGAATGTGAATAATAATAAATTGCTTTTGTCATGTCAGTTAAGCGATAAAAATTAACCAACACATCAAAGATCATTTCTCTACTCTTATAAGAAGTCCCACATGATCTTCCACATTCACCCAAGAAAACAGAGGAGTTCTTATCCAAAATATGGCTCCACCAACACTACAGCAGTTCCTCAGTGATAAAGTACAGCACTGGCCAGGATTTTAGTATTCAAATCGCTGATGTGAGATTTCAGTTAGGAATCTTCTGACTCAAAGGCTATCAAAAGAGCCATATCTTATGTTTTGTTGCAAATTAGGATGAAATAATATGATAAAGGGCAGGTGCAATGAATAATGGCTATGCCACGTAGCACAAAACAAGGATATGTTCTAGGGTCTCATATTTATTAATGGTTGATGAAGAAGTAGAGTCACACATCCAAGTTTTCAAATGGCACAATTTGGAGGAACATTAATTAGTATAGATGGAAGCCTATTACTATGGATAATATGAGGTCATCCAAGATATTCAGAACATTATTTTTAAATAATGAGCAACTGGGAATTATAATGGGGCTAAAAAGGGTTGGCAGATCAGGATCATCCATCACTAAATGCCTAGGTTCCCTGAAAATAAGTATGTGCAAAAAAACAATAAAAAATTCTTATGCAATATTGAGCTTTAACTCGAGATTATTGCCATATAATGGTGAAGAAGTCACACTTCAAACCATCTACTGGGTGTACTTCTGGACAATGCATCTCAGGAAAGACAGAGTGGGAAAAGTTCATTGTAGATTCTCCAGAATAGTACCAAGGCTTGGAGGACCACAATATAAGCACAGATTGTATAAATGCAGGTTGTATAGCTTTTATTCCACAGGATTGTGAAACAATGTGTAGGCATTTGAAATGATTAAGGAATTCAATTGACTAAATTGGGAAACACTGTTGGGGAAATTTAGAACAAAAGGTCATATTCCCTTCAGAATTAGGGAGCTTAAGTGTGAAATCTGATAGCACTTTTGTTTTTTTTAATATGCAGATACAAGGACTAGTGACATCTTGGAACTATAGGTGCTCAGCCAATTGGAGGTAGGGAACCAGGAAGTAGAGTCAGTTTGGGTCGAGATAAGAACATAAGTAATCACTAGGGGAAGTATTTTACAACTTGTCAAAATGGCAATGCAATAATTGAAGGCAATTTTAATCTTCTTATTAAGTGTACTAATCAAATTGGCAAATCTTGAGGACATGACCATAGAATGTATTAGAGCCAATTCCCTTGAACAATAGGTTCTGCACCTGACCAGACAACATGAGTAATGAGACAATATTGAATAATAATCTCTTAATTTCACATTCAGTTTGAGAAAAACAAACTTGGGCCCTAAACTATCTTATTTTAGTTTTAACCTTCATTTCAAAGGTATGTTGGAAGAGCTTGCTGGTAGATTAATAAAATGGATTAAAAATTATATTGTTAGATACGCAAGTCAGATATTTAAAGAAAAAGTTCACATCCAACCAAGACATATATCATTGAAAAATAAGGATTCTACAGGAAAAGGTATTTGTTAGCTGTCAGCAATTAACTAAAGTTAGGGATAGTGTACAATCAAAGGAAAAGGTTCATAATATTGTGAAGAACAGATATAGACATAAAGGTTGGGACCATTTTAGGGGCCAGCAATGGCTAATTAAAGGAATGTTAGCAAAAGAAAACAAAATGTGAGAATAATCTAACAAATAATATAAAAGGAGATCCCAAGAGTTTCTATCAATTTATAAATAAAGGAGCAGCAAAAGTAAGTGTTGATCCTTAAGGAGGAAACAATTATGGGAATAATAAAATGACAAAGACACTAAATAAATATTTTGTGTATACCTTCTCATTAAAGCACGCTGAAAATATACCAAAAATGTTTGAATCCCACCATGGCAGTTTTGTTTTCTTAATTTTAATTAAAAATTAATCCCTTGGAATAATTTACATAAACTGTGGTTTTGGACTTATTTTAATTTATTAAGTTATTAGTTAAATGTTTTTCAACTGTTTCTGAATATCTCTGATAATCAGAGACAGTTAGAGAACAGTGTAAAAAGGCCTTTTAAAAGCTTGTCCTGAATGTATCAGCAAATAAATCCGAGCCATGGATTAGGTCCAGTGTGATCCCAGCCAGCAAACCATGAGGGGCTTGTCAGAGTTATGCTAAGAAGATAATGTTTACTCCAGACCTAAATCAAAAACCAGGTGACATACTCTCATGTTAAGTTTGCCCATTTAAGACTGAGATGAGAAGTAATGCATTCTCTAAAAATGAATCTTTGCAGCTGCCTTCCACATCTCTTAGTTGTGGAGACCAAGTCATGAGCATATACAAGGCTGGGACAGGTTGACTTTTAGACAATAGTTTTCAAGGGGCCATGCAAAAAAGTGAAGATTAGGCGAAGATCAGGGCATCCAAGAGTGGTAGAGCAGGTTCAACAACCCATAGGATCTATTCTTATTTCTTATACCCTTATGTTCAAGACTGAGATAAAAAGATTTGTATTAAGTATATTAAGCGGCATGGTCAATTAGTTTGAAGTGTAGATCATCCATAATTTAACTGAATAACAGAGGATATATCTTGGACTCGATTGCTTACTCTTTTCCAAAATAAGCTTATTAAAAAAGTAGATTCAAGATTAATACTTCAGTAAAATATTGATATAAAATGCAAATACAGTACTAGCCTTTTTAAAATTTGATTCATCAACAAAATCATTACCTTAGTATTACTAGAAGAGACCCTTTTATCACTACCCATGACTTTTCCCATTCCCCTTTTCCCAAAAGTTTGCCTCTTTGTTGGGGAAGTAACCATAGGCTCACTTCCACAAATGACCATTCCTCATGCATAAATTTATGACCATGTGCTCATTAGTTTTTAAAGTTTTCACAGCTTAACTTAATCCTTTTTCACATATGAACCTTTCCAATGGGGGTTCTTGAAATCCTAGATTCTTTCTTTTCCCAAGGTACATCTTTTAGTATCTCTAATTTGCAGTGTTCTGTTTTCTCAGAGATTGGAAATTAAGAGTAAAATGTTTCTTGTCCATGGGGGGGGGGGGTCAGATGTTCTTTTCAGTTTCTCCAAACAAATTACCTGACCTCAAGAAGTTTCAGTCAAATAACTGTACACAAATCTCCATTGTTAGGTCCGCTGTTCCTGAGGTTTCGGAACTTGTTAAAGCTCTTCACCTGTACATCTAGGATAAAGTGATTACTGTAGCGCGTAGCAGAAATTTTGAAAATAAGTTCTTGCATTTATATAGTAGCTTTGATAACCTCAGCACATCCAAACCCTATTACAGCCAATTTTGTCAATGTAGTTTTTTAAAAATGGTACTTGGTGTCTTATGGTAGGTATCATATTGGGTTGGAGTGGATAAGAGGTGAGCAGGCAATAAGCAACTTTAATTAGATAGGTTTCTGTAGTGTTGTTTGATTCAGACAGTTTGTAATTTCTGTCTGCATTGCATGAATTTGAAGGGAGTGTGAATTCAAAAGGCACTTTGCCATTGTAGCAAGATAATTAGGCTTGTGTCACTTGTGCCTCACTTGCATAAGGCGATACCAGTTTGACCTGACTGAGGCTTCTCACCCACTTTCCTTTGCCATTTCACTGGCCAATAATTTCAACCATCCAGGTGTTAAGCTCTGAAATTCCCTCCTTAAACCTTTCTAAACCTTGTGCATTAAGATGCTCCTTATTGTTATCCAAAATGTGTTCAGTTCTCTGCTAATCTTTGTTTTCTATGATCCACTTAGGGATATTTAACTATTTTAAGAACTAGATAAATCCAAGTAGATCTTGATTCTAAAGAGTGGGAATACAATGAAGGACGTTGCTCAGATCAGGGAATATGGAATTTTGGATGAACAGAAGGTCACAGATCAAAGGCTCACTAAACAAGATTGCTAAAGGCTCATGAAACAAGATTGCTTCCATTGTGACCAGAAAGACTATCAGTGGATAGCACCCCTGCCTTTCAGCAGAACTCTTCAACTAGAAATAAAGTCAAGAATTATTGGGTTCGAGTGATCACTAGTGCAGTGCTGGCATTCAAATGGATGTGAAAGATCTCATTGCACAATTTCAGAGAACAGGGGGTTATCCTAATTGTCCTGGCCAAAGAAATCAAAAGAAATTAACTGGTCATCAATAGCTTGCTGTCTGTTGAAGCTTATTGAAAACTAGTTGATTCCCACACTTACTGCTTAACAGCATGGAAAACACTTCAAAAATAATATTTTTTTGTCTGTGGAGCTCTTCAAGGCTTTACAAAAGAAAATGTTTTTCATTCTTTGACTGATAGAATAGATGCCGGTTTTTCACTGGAAATGAAGGTTAAACAAAAAAGAGAGGATTAGCAGCTGCATGGTTATGGAGTTAGAGACTATAAATTAGTTTGAAAAGTGAGCTGGTCATATAATTGATGATAGAAGGGTGAAGAATAAAGAGGAAGCAAATGGGATTAATATATGTAACCATTCAGGTTAACTGGTCTTTCTCATTGTTTCTGCTCCACCCAAGACTCTTGTCATCCATCTTCATTTTATTCCTCCATGTGCATATCTTCCATTGCTTGTATCCATCATTGCTTTATACCTCAACTGTATTTTTTGGTGTGGTAGTGAGTTTAACCTTCAGACCATCCTCTGGGTAAAGCAGTTTCTGAATTCCCTCATTGGTTATTTATTTATGGCACCTGACTTTGGTATGAGATTGTCACAATAATGATTCAGCAATGGATCGTGACTGATGATCTGTTTGGTCTCCTTCCATGGTGTAAGTTCTATAAACATAGAAGGCAAGCGGATTGATTAGTAAGTCTGCAGGTGACACAAAAATTGGTGGTGGTGTGGATAGTGAAGAATGTTCTTAAAGGATTCAGCAGGGTATAGACCAGTTGGAAATGTGGGCAGAGAAATGGCAGATAAAGTTTAATCAAGACAAGTGTGAGGGGTTACACTTTGGAAGGTCAAATATAAGAGGAAGGTATATGGTAAATGGCAGGACCCTTAGGAGCATTGATGTACAGAGGGATCTTGAGACGCAAGTCAGTGGCTCACTGAAAGTGGCAACACATGTAGATAGCGCACAGTATTCTTGCCTTCATTGGTCAGGGTGTTGAGTAGAAAAGTCGGGAAGACAGGTTGCAGCTGTATAAAACTTTGGTTAGGGCACATTTGGAGTATTTCATACAGTTTTGGCCGCCACATTACAGGAAGGATATGGAGGCTTTGGAGAGGGTGAAGAAGAAGCTCACCAGGATGTTGCCTGGATTAGAGAGCATTAGCTACAAGGAGAAGTTGGACAAAGTTGGATTGTTTTCTCTGGAGCACCAGAGGCTGAGAGGCAACCTGATAAAAGTATACAAAATCATGACAGGTAGAGATAGGGTAGATGGTCAGAGTCCTTTTCCCAGGGTGGAAAAATCAAATGCTATAGGACATAGCTTTAAGATGTAAGGGGGGATGATTAAAGGAGGTTTACAATGAAAGATTTCTACACAGAGAGTGGTAGGTGCCCAGAACATGCTTCAAGTAGAAGTGGTAGAAGCAGATACAATACCAATGTTTACAGGCATTTGGACAGGTACATGTTTGGGCAGGGAATGGTGAGATATAGGCCACATGCAGGCAGATGGGATTAGTTTGGTTTGGCACCACGGCCAGTAAAGACATTGTGGGCCTGTCCCTGTGCTGAACAGTTCTTTTATAAGTGATTCAGAATAGTTCCTTACATAAAATAGTTTACAACAATTTATTTAACACATGAATTTAGTTATTGGCGGTAAAATTCATTAAAAACACCAAATTAGATGGTACGAAGCAGACAGACTATTTTGTGATATGGTGGCCTCTAACTAAGCAGGGTTAAGTCTTATAATGAAATAAATGTTTCCAGCTGATTCAGAAAAGTTCTTCACATAAAGTAACATGGTTTATTTATTTATATGATTTAGCAGTATCAATAAAACAGATGTAAACAAACGTGAAGGAGAAAGGGGATGAATTTTAAAAGTTAAGTCTGCGATTTGGCAAGGGTATATAAACCACTAGTTCAGTCTCAGCATTGTTCAAAGAGATAGGAATGACCTGAAAAAGATGCAGGTTTTTTTCCAGAATTGGTCTAAGGATAAAGACTTCAGTCTCATGGAAAGACTAGAAAACTGGTAATATTTCTCTTCAAGAAGATTAGCAGAAGATTAAACTGAGGCAAACAAATTTATAAGGGGTTTTGATAATACAAAGAAGTAGAAGTAGGTGCCACTGGTAGGGGTGTTGGGGTATCCATAGGACACAGATTTAAGATAATTAGTAAATAAAATCTCAGCACTGAGTTCAGGAGAATATTTATGATGTGGAATGGACTGCCTGAAAGTATGGGAGAAAGAGATAAAATAAAAAAACTTATAAAAGAAATTGAGATAATTATCTCAAAGGGAAAAAAAATTGCATGCCTCTGGGGAAAGATCAAGCAAAGTGAGATTTATTGTAAATCTCTTTGATAGAGCCTGTGCGGACTCCAAAACATAGCCCCACGGAGTTCATCTTAACTATTCAGAATCTTACGGAAAAAAACAGAAAGGAATGATAAATTAAAATAAACTAAGCATTTCATAATAAGAAAATTGACCTCACCAGAGTTCTAATTGTCACTGATATATGAAGATTATGTTCCGGCTTTGAACCATTATTCAGTACACTGGTCCAAGCAGGTGCTTCACAAGGCCAGCAGTAGAACTCCTACAGACCAGTAGAACTCCTACAGACACTGATATTAGTGAAGAGCATGGAGCAGTCAGGATGATGGAATCCGATGTAGATCAAATAGCTTGTCATGGGTGAAACTCAAACAAATGTAAATTCTGCTGATACCCAACAGGTCACACCAACAGTGTACCTGTCATGTCTGCACAGCATGGGACAATACTGCTAAAGTCTGATGATGCAAATCCTCTAATATGATAGGGAGTTCTGTTTAATAGCAACGTACATCTGGAAGTGGGAAGAGAAAAAATAGGAGTTAAAAGCAGAGAACACTGCACAGAATATAGCACTCCATTCTTTCTCCAGGTCCCTCAGGATCATTGCCTTAATGTATTTATACATTTCCCTTCTGGGACATCACCACCCTTCCATCAGGCAGTCTCAGGGCAGGTACAGCAATAAGCTGGATGAACACTCAGAAGAACTTTGTCGGAAAGAGTTTCATTGGGTGATTTGGTCTTTTCTTAATGTGGCACCCAACTCATTGGAAATGGCTGAAATGGCTGTGATAATCTTACTTTTGACACATTCATCATTGCTAGCAGAATTTGTTTCTCCAACACTGATGACATTGTAATAGTAACAGTTCACAGTAATATGGACAGTTATGGCAATCAGACTCTTTAACTCTCCCCAGTGAAATGACACATGTATTCTGAGAATGACTAACACCAGATTGCAGCTGTGTGCATGCATGTATATATGCAATTTTGTGTAAGCATGTTGAGCAGCTCAATGTCACTGCCTTTGCACTCAACTGAAAAACAACCCTAGTTGCATATTTCTGTAAGTGTCTTTAGACATTTTGTTTACTTGAGCCACCTGTTTTTTTGTGAACTGCATAGCAGAAGTGAAAAGGAAGTGCAAAAGGATTGGCTCAGTTGCTGGCACTCGCTTTTGATCACAGTTAAAGTTCTGCACCACACTGGTACACTTAAGAAAATAATCTATATCAACATTCCAATGCAGAACTCTGAGAGAATTACACTAGCAAAGGATAAGAGTTGTTAAACCCTTTAAAAGTTTGTTGATACACTTTGAAATACCCTCTGTTGCCCCAGTGATGTCCAGTGTCCAAAATTAGATAAGTATATCACAAAATGTCACCCAAAATGGTTTTCACTCTACAATTCAGGGTTAGTGCCAATCAGTTTACCAGAGAATCTTTCACTCCTCTCAAGGCCTCTTTCCAATTCAATCCAAATAAGGAATTTTTGAAGAATTCACTCTGCCTTTAACTCTTGTAAAAATCAGTATTTCTGCTAATTAATTAACATAGAGACTCCCAGAATGTGCAGTGGTATAGTGATTATGCTACATCTCTGATCATTTGGAATTATTTCACAAAATATCTTAAAGTTAAGGGACAGTATCAGTAAAAGTGGCTATCAAACTTTCACATTGCTGTAAGAACACAATAAGGAGAAAAAAAACTACATTTTCATGTCCTGTTTGATCTAAATGTGACTCCAATCTGAACCAATCAACTCTTGACTGTCCTCCAAGGTGGCCAAGTAAAGACCTGCATACTGAACAAGTCTTATGATTTAAGAAATAGGTCCTCTGCAACTAGGGCAATAAATGCCAACCTTGCCACTTATGCATACATAATACTTCTCCTACAATCTCCTTTATGTAATTGGATAAAATTTCCTCTGTACATCAGGTAATTTTAATCCCAGTTATAAATACATTTGCAACCAAATTTTCTGGTGGGAGCTGAGGATAATGTTCAGATTTGCATCAACATGAATCTACACAAAAGGAATAAACCAGTTCTTTTTGATCAAAGTTACAATGATGCTAATTAAATTCAAAGAAATGAGTCCCTTTGATCTTTTGATAGAAAGCACGCAGTGCTAAGAAAACTAGATTGTCATTGTAGCTACTCATTTTGAGAGGTTTGTAACCTCTAGGATTTTTGTAATTGGGGAAGCTATTTCAGTGGTTCATGGTCCTCAATGGAAAATGTCATCCAAGTTTGAAAAGACTTGGAAATTGTTATTGATAATAATTCCTCTTTATTTTCTTTATTTTTAGTTTATTTTTGAGGTCCATTTCCTTCCTTTGACAAGTTTATGTTCATTTAAGAGCTGAGAGTATCACTAGTAAGGTCAGCATTTATTACCCATCCTTAATTTTTCTTGCAAAGATGAGTTGCCTCCTTGACCTGCCACAGTCCTTGTGATGGTGCAACCAGGATTTTGATCATGATGAAGAAAGATCTGCAACATACTTCTCAGTTGGAAGGGTGTGCAATTTAGTTAGGAACTTATTTGGGTAATGATCTTTGAGCCTTCTGCCCGTAACATTGGGGTTGGTTGGTGCTGCCAGGGAAGCTTTGGCAAGTAGATAGCGCACGTTACAACCACATTACATCAATATTGGTAGAGACAAGATAAAGATAATCCTGGATTTGTTCAGTTTGATGCAAGTTTCTTATAAGTTGTTGAACATTTTCCTCACACTCTTCACTTGTGTTTTGTAGTTAGTGGAAAGGCTTTGGAGAGTTAATGAATCTCTTACCCCTACACTACACACTATACATGAAGTATGTAAATGAGCAATTCTGCCTTGATCAGAAGTTACAGTGTCTAGGTACCAAAATTCTCATGGTATATATGTAACAAACTCTGGCTTTCTAGTCAGAGTATGCATTTGGAAAAGTGGACATATAAGAACTGGATACAGCACCTACATCTGTGTGAACTTAATTCTTTTTACATTTTTAACTACACAGGTTTCCTGGAAATGAATGTTCTGAACCCAGTGCCTACTTGGCAATATAAACTGGAAGATTAAAGGGTTGGATTGGAGAAGCCACATTAAGTCTTTTCAAGTCGTGATTAATGGATAATAAAAACTAGCACACATCACAATTTGGAGGTAATTAAGCCACTTTGAAACTATTTCATTAAATATGCCAACTGCCTAATTGGTTGATATTGATGGCTAGCCAAGGTTTGCATGGTTAAAAAGAAACAGAGTCCAACAACCACTAAGCAAGCTACTATCCCTAAAGAGGATGGATGATGGACTAGGAAGAACGGCTTTAGGATCTCCATCCTTCCATCACTTTACCTATCCATGGCTGCTCCAGTTTCTTTGGAATGGGAATGGAATACTTCCACTCTGGGAAGACAACAAAGAGTTTCTCCTACTTCAATGCTCTTCAATAAAAGCCTGGTATCCACGGACAGGGATCTTGTTTCACAGTCTATTGGTCTCTTCTTGATGCTGCTGGTTGACTTAGTTGGGATCATTGGAAACGCTGCCGTGATGCTTGTAATTATCAGGACTCCATTATTCAAAAAATTTGTCTTTGTTTTCCATCTGTGTTTAGTGGACCTGACAGCTGTCTTAATCCTAATGCCTTTAGGGATGGTGTCCAGCTCCGCTCTTTTTGATAACATAGAGTTCAGTGACACCTTGTGTCGGATATACCTCTTCCTCAGCATTTTATTCATTAGTGCATCAATATTATCTATCCTGGTCATTAATGTTGAGCGATACTACTATATAGTACATCCAATGAGATATGAAGTAAGGATGACACTGAAGCTGGTGATGTCTGTCATTATCTGCATGTGGATTAAAGCCATCTTAATGTCAATAGTCTCAGTTTTGGGTTGGAGTTCTCAAGGTCGCATGAACAATCAGTGCTCCTTGCAATGGGATGGAGAGATGTACAGAAAGGTTTTCATAACTTTCTTTGGCCTGTTTTACTTTTTGTTCCCAGTTTTAATTATCCTGATAGTTTACTGCAACATGTTCAAGGTGGCCAGGGTAGCAGCAATGCAACATGGACCCTTGCCCACATGGATGGACACACCCCGGCAGAGGTCAGAATCACTCAGCAGTAGGTCCACCATGGTCACTAGCTCTGGAGCACCGAGAGTATCCCCACAAAGGACATTCGGAGGGGGGAAAGCAGCCATCATCCTCATCCTGGTTGGGGGCCAGTTTGTGTTTTGCTGGCTGCCATTTTTTGCATTTCACCTGCATTCTGCTATGACCCCAAATTCAACCCCCTCGAGCATCTGGGAAACAATTGTTACTTGGATCGGATATGCCTCTTTTAGCATTAACCCCTTCTTTTACGGATGCCTCAATCGACAGATCAGAGGGGAACTAAGCAAGCACCTCACCTGTCTCTTCAAACAGACCCTGGAAGAGGATCTTCGGCTACCTAGCCGAGAAGGGTCCATTGAGGAGAACTTCATGCAGTTTTTGCAGAGGACAGGTTGCAATGCAGAAACCAGGTCCAGCTATGATGCTTCCAGTCCAAAGTTAGACCAGTCAGGACTGGGTTTCAGGATACCTGGTCAGATTGCAGAAGAAACATCAGAATTCCTTGAACAACACATCGCCACTGACTTTACGATGTCCAACAGCTGTATTAGAATGAGCAGGTCACCGAAACATGATGCTTAATACATGCGAGCGAAGTTAACCAAATCATTTAAAGTTAAATACTTAAACCTCTCGTGATTGTTTCCAGAAACAATCTTAACTGATAGGAAGCCATGTACTTTAATGTCTTTGTTTTAATATTCTTTATCTTATTTGATTGGATTTCAAGTTTCATTTTAATTTCCAAATTTGCCAACAGAAAAAAACAAATTTAATATGTTTTCTAAAGTAAGTCTTAAACTTGTTGTAAATAGATGTCAGTAGCTTTCCTCATTGTTTGCAGGTTTTGAAATTGATTTTGTTTTAAGTTGTCTGCTGATAATTTACTTGCTCCCTTAGTGAAGAGAGGGGACAAATTCAGGCTCATATTTGTTGGAGAGCAGATTTAGTGTATCTGACAACAACAACTTACATTAGTATAAAGCCTTTAATATAATAAAAATCCCAAAGCACTTTGCAGTTATCAGACAAAATTTAACGTGCCACACAGAGATATTGCGACAGGTGACATAAGCCTGGCTTGAAAGGTAAGTTCTTTAAGGAGGAGAGAAAGAGAAAGGGAGAGAATTCCAAACCTCAGAGTAACTAATGGCATAGTCACCACTGTTAATATCCAGGATACACATGAGCCTGGCATTGGAGAATTGCAGGTATTGCAAAGGGCTGTAGGACTGCAGAAGGTTACAGAAGGAGGGCAAGGCCAACAGTGAAATTTGAATGAAGGATTGAGATTTTTAAAATAGGGACATTCCCAGAATAGGAGACATTGTAGGACAGCAAGCACACAGGTGAGTAAGACAAGGGTGTGTCAGGATAGGCAAAGTTTTGTCTGCTTTCATAGTTGCAGTGGGTGAAATATGAGAAGCCAAAATGAATGCTTTTTTGCTGTCATATGTCTCCATATATTCCCATTGACAGCAAGTTTGAAAGGGTGTAATCGCCCCTTGCCTCATTCCACCGTTCACTTTGCCATAACTCTCCTTTGAAGTTGGAAAGTCTGGGTAAAATGCTGAAGCTCACGATACAGTGCAGTAAGAGGAATTGAAAAGAGTCAGAGATAAATCAAAGAGAAAATGGTTCATTTTGTTTGGAAGCTCCAATTTGTCAGGAGAAGAAATGAAGAATTCGAAAGATCTCAGAGACTTAAAAGTGTAAGATTCAGAGCAGGACATGTGTCATGTTGTGGATCTCAGGAGACTGGACTCCTTTCATCAACTCCTAGTTTATGGTTGGGTACCCTGAGGTTTTGAAATTCAATCACACCGACATCATGAGTATGCACCCTGTTCCAGAAATGATGTGATTAAGGTTTATCTTGTTTGTTTAAAGTAGTGTTCAGATTAAGAGAATGTGGATATTTATTCTTAAATAATCAACTGCAGTGATACAACTTGATGGTGTTTTTTTCCTATTGTTGC
>JARFYF010000053.1:14127101-14138030 GCA_030265395.1 Rhina ancylostomus | reverse complement strand
GGGCCCAGCACCAACCCCTGCAGCACCCCACTCACCACTGATTGCCAACCAGAGAAACACCCATTTATCCCAACTCTGCCTTTTATTGGTTAACCAATCCTCTATCCATGCGATTACATTACCCCCAACTCCATGCATCCTTATCGTATGGACGTCTTTTACGCAGCACCTTATCCATCAACTTCTGGAAATCCAAGTCTACAAAATCTACCTGTTCCCCTCTATCCACTGCACTCATTATATCCTCAAAGAACCCCAGTAAGTTTGTCAAAGAGGACCTGCCCTTGCTGAATCCATGCTGTGTCTGATGGAACCACTTCTATCCAGGTGTCTTGCTATTCCTTCCTTAATGATAGCTTCAAGCATTTTCCCAACCACAGACATCAAACTAACTGGCCTAGAGTTACCTGCCTTTTGCCTACATCCTTTTTTAAACAGTTGTGTGACATTCGCTGTCTTCCAATCTGCCAGGACCTGCCCAGAGTCCTGAGAATTTTGGTAAATTATTCCAAAGCCTCCACTATAACTTCTGCCATTTCTTTCAGTACCCTGGGATAGATCCCATCACGACCAGGGGACTTGTCTACCTTTGGGCCCACTAGTTTGCTCATCACCACCTCTTTAGTGACAGCGATTGTATCGGGGTCCTCACCTCCTATTGCATCCTTAACATCTCTCTTTGGCATGTTAGACATGTCCTCCATTGTGAAGACTGACACCAAATAGTCACTCAATGCCTCAGCCATTTCCACATTACCCAATATTAATTCCCCCTTCTCATCTTCCAAGGGACCTACATTCACTTTAGCCTCCCTTTTCCTCTTTATATAATTATAAAAACTTTTTCTATGTTTTTATATTTTATGCTTGTTTACTTTTGTAATCCATCTTCAATTTCCTTATTGCTTGCTTAGTGGACCTTTGTTGCATTTTAAAGTTTTCCAAATCTTCCAGTTTCCCATTACCCTTGGCGATTTTGTATGCATGAGCTTTTAGCTTGATGCCTTCTTTTATTTCCTTAGTTATCCAAGGCTGGCTCTCCCCATCCTTACTGTCCTTGCTTTTAACTGGAATATACTTTTGTTGAACACCGTGAAAAATCTCTTTGAAAGTCTTCCCCTGTTCTCGACTGTCTCACCATATAGGCTGTGTTCCAGTTTACGCTAGCCGACTCCTTCCTCACCCTGTTTCAGTCTCCCTTTTAGAGCTTAGGCATAATACACTGGTTTTAGATCGCACTATTGCAACCTCCATTTTAATGAGAAATTCAATCATACCAAGATTGGAGTTGAGAATAGTGTAGAAGCCTGGCGACGGATACAGCGTGAGAGAGATCAGTTGCAGATGTGGGCAGAGAAATGGCAGATGGAGTTTAACCCGGATAAATATGAGTTGTTGCACCTTAGTAGGACTAATGTCAAGAGGCAGTACACTCTTAAGGGCAAGACCCTTAACAGTGTTGAAGAGCAGAGGGACTTTGGGGTGCGAGTCCATGACTCATTGAAAATGGCTACACGGGTAGACAGGGTGGTTAAGAAGGTTTATGGAATGCCTGCATTTATTAATCAAGGTGTTGCATATAGGAGTCAAGAAGTTATGATACATCTCTATAGAACTCTGGTTAGGCCACATTTAGAGTATTGTGTGCAATTCTGGTAAACTTACCATAGGAAGGATGTTGAGGCTTTAGAGAGGGTGCAGAGGAGGCTTACAAGGATGCCACCTGGATTAGAGGGCATGTGCTATCAGGAGAGGCTGGACAAACTTGGGCTCTTTTCAGTGGAGTGGCAGAGGCTGAAGGGTGAATTGTTGGAAGTGTATAAAATTGAGGGGCATAGATAGGGTGGACAAGCAATATCTTTTTCCTTTTATTGAGAGATCCAATACCAGAGGGCAAGTATTTAAGGTGAGAGGGGGTAGGTTCAGAACAGATGTGAGGGATATGTTTTTTACTGAGAGGGTGATGGATGCCTGGAATGTGTTGCTTCATAGGGTGAAGGCAAATTCATTGGGGGCTTTTAGAGGGGCTTGGATGGGCACATGAATGAGATCAAAATAGAGGGATATGGGCATTCTGTAGGTAGGAGGGATTAGCTATGTCAGCACAACATTGTGGGCCAAAGGGCCTGTCCTGTGTTCTATATGTTCTATGTTCATACTATGGTCACGCTTTCCAAGAGGATTGCTAACTACAAGTTCATTAATTTTACCTGTCCATTTGCACAGGACCAGATCTAAGATAGCATTTTCCTGAGTAGGTTCACTAACATGCTGTTCAAGAAAGCTATCATGGATGCATTCTATGAAGTCCTCCTCAAGACTGCCTCAACCAACTTGATTCACCCAATCTATGTGGAAGTTGAAGTCCCCCATGACAAATATTCTTGCATGCATCAGATATTTCTTGGTTTCATGCCTGTGCCACTGTAATGTTATTATTTGGTGGCCTATAGACAACTCCCACTGTGATTTTTTTTTTCTCTTTACTATTCCTAATCTCTACCCAGATGGACTCAACGTTCTGCTCCCTAGATCTTGTATCGTCTCTCACTATCGCCCTGATCTCTCTTAATTAAGAGCACTACCCCACCTCCCTTACCTTCCTGCCTATCCTTCTGTATTACCTGAAACCTTTGGATATTTAATTCTCAGTTATCTCCACCCTGTAACCATGTATACTGACCACACTCTGGCTGAAAAAGTTGTCCCTCAGGCTCCTATTAAATTTCTCCTCTGTCACCTTAAACCTATGCCCTCTTGATTTCCCAACCCTGGGAAAAAGACTGTGCGCATTGATCCTATTAATGACCCTCATGATTTTATACACAAGGTACGGGATGCACATTCCACTCCACTGAGCTGCCCTGCTGCGCCTCACCTTCACTAATAACTTGTATACTAAAATCTCATCCCCAATTTATTACTGAGTTTTCAAGGAGTGAGTGAAACCGCGTGGGTGACCCTGAATGTTGGACTGTGACATCCTTGTGGCCTTGCTGCCCATTTAGTTCTGGCTGAAAGAAAATGGTGACCCTAGAATCCCGTGGTTGGGAATGTTGACTAGGTCCTCTCCGTTTTGTAATGCTTCACTTTAAAATGTCTCTCTTGTCCTCCAGGAACAAGAGGAGGTCAAACCAGAATACATCATCAGAACATTGGAAGTTCATTTCCAAAGTGTGAGTAAAATAATTAGAAGATTTGTATTTAATTGTTACCATGAAGGATGTGCATACTAATCATAGCAAACCTAGTTTAATACACCTGAAACTGTTGGCTCCTTAGCACAACCATTCTTCTTTCACTTTTCTGCACACTTAATATAACATTAATGTGGATTCATTAATATAATAGTAAGGAAACCTCTACCATCTGCATTTGTACCTTCAACTACAAAACAAATAGTAAAATACTATTCTACATAAAAATGCAAACCACTGAATACAAAGATCTGTGATGATAGGATTAAAGTGAGTGGTATCAATTTAGAAGGACTGAAGTAACAAGGATTGTTCTCCTTAGAGAAGACTAGGCTGGAGATGTTTGATTGAGGTGTTCAAATTCATGAATAGTTTTGATTAACCAAAGAAAAATTGTTTCCAATGGCAGAATGGTTGATAATCAGAGGACACACATTCACGTTGATTCATAGAAGAAACTGAGATGACGTGAGAAACACTTTTGAGTTATTGTCTGGTGGTGGAAGCAAATTCAATTGTGACATTCAAATGGGATAAGTTGTTCAAAGATCAAGTTTACAGGGTTTGGGCATGGAGCGGGGGAGTGGGATCAATCAGGAAGCTCTACCAAAGACCTAGCAGAAGCAAGGTGGGCCAACTGGCCTCTTTCTATGCACCATCATCCAATGATTACATCATCTACCTTAGCACATGCTGCAGAAAGCTGCAGGCACATTTCAGTCTTTTATCTCAGAAGCTCGAGATTACCATCAGAACCAACCAAGTGTAATGAAGGTTAACTTTTGGAAACTTTTTATTGATGTTTTTCAGTTATTTTGTTATCTTAATGTCATTTCATCATAATATAACCTCTAGATACCAGTTACCTAATATATTAGTAATCGGCCAAATGTCATTGATTGGGAATCCATGTGTAGCTAATTGTATTTCTGATCAGAAGGTGAAGATCAGTAATAACTACTATTGTGGTCAAGTGATTTCTGTACTCATTTTTGTTCAGGATGTGACTGTAAATTTTAATTTCATTTTTTGATTAGTGGTAAAATAGTGTTTTTGATTGATTGAATGTGTTTTATTTCATTAATTACAGGCTGGTGATATATATTTAAGTACTGTACCTGTACTGTGTGACAGGTGGTTTTGACTAAAATTAATGCCTGCAGTTAAAATGGTGATGCCCATTTCCTCAAACCTGGAGCTGGTCAGCAAATTCTATTGGAAAAGCACTGACACATGTGGTTTTATCTAACAGATCAATCGGACTATGTATCAACTTCACTATGTCAATTGGCCAGATCATGACATTCCATCTTCAATAGATCCCATCTTGGAATTGATCAAAGACATGCGGAAGATTCAGCCGCACGACAATGTCCCCATCTGTGTCCACTGCAGGTAAGCCAGCAATTGCCAAGAGCCCAAAGATTGACTGAAGGCCCATAATGATCACATGCTTACAAACACAAGCCCAATTCATTTTTTTTGGCTGAACATTGATCCTCGCTGCTGGGTTTCAACAGAGAAAGACCCAGCAGTGAAAAATACTCCTTTGATTATTTTAATGTTCCATTGTTGCCAATACACAATCTGACAAGCAAATTCTTTTAAGTTTTCTTCCCATAGGACTCTGAACTTTTAATAAATATTCAGTACCAATGCACTTTGAGAGGACTTTAGATTTGATCCTGTGAACTATATTGTCCTAATTTGTTTACACGATTCCCCTTTTCCCACCAAATCTCTCATTGCCCGTTCTGTAGCCCTCATCAAGTTAATGTGAACCATCTTCAGTCACTGTGGCTCATGGAGAGAAGATGCTGCCATAGTGGCAGAAGGGAGTTCCAGGATTTTTACTCAGTTGCAATGAAAGCATTTCAGGATTGTGTGTGAGGGGGAACCTGGAGGTGATTGTGTTTCCACATACATGCTGACCTTGTCTGACTGGTGGGAAGGAAACAGAGTCAAGGTCGACTAATATGGTGGCAGAATGTTTACTACTGCATTTATACTGCACTCCCATACGTAGTTTGGGAGGGGACAAGTAACTTACCAGATAAGCGAGAGTGTTACTGTGCAAAAATCACCACAAGTACACACCATTTGTAACATGCAAGCACATGACTCATGCTGAATTTTGGACTGTGGGCAAAGCAGACTGCAAGCAGGATGTGGTGTGGGTGAGAGAAGAAGGGAGGAAGTGACAGAAGATGGCCTGAAATAAGTTTTTTGTAAATTGTTCTGGACCCCGAAGGATTCTTTGAGCTTCTCCATACCGGTGACCATTTTCTCCTGCACGACAATGCCCGTGCCTAGCCTGAGCTCTCCCACTGCCCCCCATTCGGAAAATCCCTTGAAGGACATTTAAATTTTACAAAGTCTAATGTTGATATATGACTTCCGTAAAGGCCCTTTAAAAAAAAATTGGCCATTGAATGCCTGAAAACCAGAACAAGAATATCAACCATTAGGTGTTTTTTTTAAGTAATGTAAGCCTCCTATTGGTGAGAGGTGGGAACTATTGAGGAGGTGATACTTGGTCCTAAGAAACAATGGGTTAGAATAGAGGAGGCTGAAATTTGCATTTTTTTTAGAATGAGGCAGCTAGGATGCAAAGTGTTTGGGGATTCTTCACAATCTAGCCTTTCAGTCATGCAGCATGGAAACAGGTTTTTCATCCCCCTGGGCCTATGCTGGCCATCAAGTACCCATCTATAATAATCTAGTTTTCCAGCTCATTGTCTTCCATGCCATTACATTTAAATGTTCATCTAAATACTCCCTGTATGCTGTGAGAGTACTTGCCTCCACCACACCCTTAAGCAATACACTCCAGATTTTAACAGTCCTCTGAGTGAAAAATACTTTGCCAAGTCCCCTCTTGGTTATAGATATCCCTGTTAAAAGGAAGAGTTTCTAACTATCTATCCTTTCTGGGCCCCTTATTTTATATTTGGGTCTCCCCGACCCTTCATCCTTCTATAAGCTCCAAGGTAAAGAAACCTAGCCTATCTGGTTTCTCCTCATAGCTGATGTTCTCTACCCCCTGACAACATCCTCTTACCTTGTGGAATCTTGTCTGAGGCCTTACTGAAGTACGACATGTGTCAGTGATAATAAACCTAATTCTGATTCTGACATGTATGCTATACCAATTCCAACACCCTCATCAACAGACTCAGTTATTTCTTTGAAAAATTGCATTGAATTGGTCAGACAGGATCTTGCCTTAGCAAAGCCATGCTGACTATCCTTGATTAATCCTTCTCTAGGAGCAGAATACTCCTGTGCCTCAGAACTTTTCCCAGTCATTTCCCTACCATTGTTAGACTCACTGACCCACATTTCCCTGGCCTGCCCCTGCTGCTCTTCATGATTTCTGAGATACATAAAGTCTTAGAATGAAAAGGAAGACATTCAACCAAATGGACCCTCGCCCTGTTCTTTCCTCATGGCTCTGCAACTTTTGGCCTCTTCAATTCAATTCTCTTTGGTAGTTGCTATTGAATGCTCTTTCCATAGAGCGCATTCTATGCAGGTGAAGATACCAAGAGAAGGAAGGGGGATTTGGAGTTCAAAGGGAATAAGAGGAAAGTTTTTTGAGGTGTAGTATTGGAGGAACACTAAAGCACAGGCAAGACCCTTGGGGGAGAGAGAAAGAGATGGGAAGATGGCAAAATTGGAAGGTGAGAGAGCTTGATGGCTGACCTACATTGGCTCCTGGCCAATAAGATTGTTATCGTCGTGTTCAATTTCCCCTATGGTCTCTCACCCTCCCTTTCTCCACAACTTCTTCCAGCCCTACCATCCTTTGAACTCTCTACATTTCTCCAATTTTGGCATACTTCATGTAGGTTTTGTCTAATGACACTCGTGTGCAATGCTTTGGGGTGTCTTATTACATGAAACATGCTACAAAAATGCAAATTGTCATTGCTGAGACTCAAAATGAAAGATGAGACAATTTGCTTTGCCTACTGTTCTATTACCACCAGGGATGCTAGTGACAGCACTTAGCTGGAATGTCAGCCCTGACAATGTGTTGAAATCTGAGAGTGTGGCATGAACTCCCAATCAATGTGCTAGTGTCAAAACCAAACTCAAACTTGACTAATATCCCTATTTATTTGTAATAGTGAATTAGGCCATGTGAAGTTTTCAATTTCAGAGAGAATAATCATGTTCTCACTGAGGAGATTAATTGTCCTGATATCTGGATAGTGTTTGATTTTCCATTATACTCTCTCCTAATGTCTATCTCTGACTCTGCTTTACCTTGCAGTGCTGGCTGTGGAAGGACAGGTGTGATATGTGCCATTGATTATACATGGAAGCTGCTGAAGGATGAGGTAATTTTCATTTTATTTGCATTCACGAAGCCATGTTTTTGACCATGTTTTTAAATCATGTTTTTGCATCGCAACAGGGAACTGAGAGGTCTAAAAATGCCCTCAGTTAAAATATCTTGCTGCTATTCTAATGGCATTAAAAGATATCTGAAGTAAACAGATTTATTAAAATAGCAAGTACAGATATTTTATATTTGTTCTCATTACCACTCAGCCAGTCGTATACTTTCCCTTATTGCTTATTACCAGTGCTGCAGGAACAGTACAACAAAAAGAAACTTATGGGAACTCAAGTATAGATCATGCTTGATCCTTTGCCTCCATTCCAGGAAATTATTAAGATTATCACATAGTCACTGGACTTTGGTTGATTAAATATGAATGCATTTCCTTCCCTTCCCTCAAAGCAGTAGGGATATTTAACACCTTCTAGCCTTTATGGACCAATATTGAACCTGCTTCACATGAAGCAAGAGGTAATGCATATTTACAGGGTGAGGAGGTGCAGATTTTTGCCGTGGTAAATGCGTACAAGAGTTGCTCTTGCAAAGACCTGAGCCGATCGTTCAGAGTCTGATGCACAATGTTGTCCCTTGCATGTGATAAAAGTTTGTTGGAGTGGTGTAAATAATATTATTTAAGAACACTTTAAGTCTTTTGGATGAGGACTGGTCCCTGGACTGCATCAGTGCTAGTAAAAAGTTTTATGCACAGTCTATGCAGAATTCTTGAGTAAACTATACACATCATGGTACCATATGGGCATCAGTATGTACAGTCTGCAATGGACTTAATTAGAGGAAGAGAACACACTTGGTAGTAAGGATGAAATGGAAAAGTTGTTGAGGAAACCCATGCCAATCATCAAGTGTCCCCTATACAATTCTGGAACAAAATCTGCTTTTCCCACAATGATGACATCAAGAAATCTGGTGTGGTTTGGCTTGTGGAGTCTATGTAACTATGACTGTGTACACAGAGCATTCAAACAAAATGCCACAGTGGACTCTTTGTCAGGGCTGGAAAACAAATAAAACTGCAGATGCTAAAATCTGACACAAAACCAGAAATACTAGAAGAACTCAGCCAGTCAAGCAGCATCTGTGGAAAGAGAAACCAGTTAACATTTCAGGCTGAAGACCTTTCATCAGAACTCCTGTCAAGACTACCTGATGATAAAGAAATCATCAGTAATAATGATGAAATAAACACAAAAAGATGATATTTATACTCTGCAGGCAGTATAAGATGATTTTGCTGACACAGCAGTGGAATTTTCAAGTTCAAGTTTCAAGTTTAGCTTTATTGTCATAGGCCTACATACCTAGGGTATAAATGCCATGAAAGTTAGCTTTTCACAAACATAAGTTAACATAGACTTAAATTAACATTATAAAGAACTATCCAAAGACACCAGTTTTGAGATGAGTATATGAACATGCATTCAGTAATTGGGCTAAATTGGACACCTGTCTGATTGAAGACATGAAGCCCTTTCATTACAGATGCTGCAAATTGTTACAATAAAAGGTTGCATAAAAGAGATTTCACAGCAAACATATGGAGGCATTCAATGCAAAGTTCAAGGGGGCATAGAGAACACCAGCATTGCCTATGTGATATGGCACTTAGCCTGGCATAGATAAAGGCATAAAAGATCAAGCCAATAGATATGCAGGTAGATCTTTTATGCCTTTATAAGGATTCAGGGTTCCAGAACTCAACCTGCTGAAACACCACTCCAGCAGTGGAAGTGCAACAACCATTCCAGTAGATCCTTATCAATTATTGTTTAAAAAAAAGGACAGCCTTTTAGTCTTAGTTGGCAGCCACTTGAAGTGATTAGAAATAGAACAGGCCATGTCATGCACAACCACAGAACATACAATTAAAAAAAAATTAAGATCCATCTTTACCCACATATGGTTTCCCAAACAAGTTGTGTCGGGCATTTTACAGTTTAGATCATTTGGGTTCAAACAGTTTCTGAAGGGCAAAGGAGTAGAGCACCATTTCACATTTCCTTACTGACCAGCTTCAAACGAGGAAGAGGAAAGGTCAGTTCACCAGGGAGTGATTTGAAGGAAAAGACCATGGAAGATTAAACAATCATTGCAATGAAACATCAATGGTGCATTTCTTCTAAGCTATAGAGGAAGACCACACTGCACAGGAGGATACACGCCTGTTGAAAATAGTGATGCACAGGGAAGTCAGGATCTGATTGAGCCTCATTCAGCACAATTCATGTGATGAAAACCCTTCCCACCAACCCCTTAGGAAATCAGACATGAATAGATAGGTTATTAGGGAAACAGAACCATCTACTTCAACAGTCTTATAAAGATTGGTGAGAATTCCCTAAAAGTCCACACACAGCACTTGATGGTCGTCATCATCTGGTGAATTTGTGAGTTCAACAAAAGTAACACCAAAACCACTACAAAGGTCATAAAGAGTGAGAAAATCTAAAACTTCTTTATGCAAATATGTTAAAGTTTATTATTTTTAAATGAATGAAACATAGTTGTGAACAATGATTGTTGCTTTAAAGCTGTTAACCCTTTAAGGATAGAGTTATGTGACTAACTGCCCTCTGGACTGCCACAATGTTTATATTCTTCAAGTCATGCAATCTGTGAGTACTCCTAGAATAAACTATACATGCCTTATTTGAATGAATCGTCCCTCGTCTAAGGCCTTCCATAAAGGAAACACTTGTTCTTAATTCACCAAGTTTGTCTCATTTTGACTCTCGTCAGTAATGTTACATGTTGGTTCTTGTGGAAAAATCATGAGATTCCCTTCAGGAATGTCTTCATTCTCATAGTATCTTCATTACTCTCTCAGGTATTGTGTCCAAGGCCCAGTATCCTATGCAGATCAAACATCCATTGAGCACACATATCTTATAATCAGCTCTGTCCCTCACCACAGGTCTTACTCAAACTGCTGCAGACTTGGATTGTTTTTTTGATGTCAAACTGAACATTTGTATTTATGTTTTCAGATAATTCCAGAAAATTTCAGTATTTATGACCTGATCCAAGAAATGAGAACACAGAGACCATCAGTTGTACAAACCAAGGTATGGGTGGTGTTGTAAAGAATGTCTGAACATGCAGCGAACATGTAATATTAGCATTTTCCAAAAGCACAACAAAACTAAAAGATTCTTTGTCTTTTAATCAATAAGGCTTAAAAAAAGGAAATTGAATTTGTATTGTATGCTTCATAGTCTAGGGACCCCACTTTAAATATGGTCAATTTCCTCAGAAATTCCTAATGGATATCTAGAAATCATTTGAAGCTGCTGACAGAATCCTGGGATCCCTGCAAGTACTGAAGCACTTCTCATATTTTCTTACCACATTGACATGTAGGAG
>JARFYF010000053.1:14114163-14126457 GCA_030265395.1 Rhina ancylostomus | reverse complement strand
GGGTATGCAAAGTGGCTAGTGGTAGACCAGAAGACTGGAATTCTCTGCTCTGACAGCCGGTGGAAGTTAGATCATTGGAAGTCTTTAAAGTAGGGGTTGATAAATATTTGATAGATTGAGGAAGACGGGTATGGAGAAATGGCACAGAAGGGGAGTTGAGGCCAGTGTAGATCAGCCATGATCATATTAAATGGTGGGGCATGCTTCAAGGGCCTGTGGCCTTCTCCAGCTCCCATTTCCTTGTGTTCTTGTCACATAAAATAACAACAACCAGTCCTAGAAGGGTAGCTTATACACAGTGTGTGAGAGAGACAAAGTTAATATCTTTGCAACTGCTATACATTTATTGGTGCGGTGTGTATAACATTGTTTATGAATGCATTAAGGCTTTTACTCATTTGAGGATTCGAGGACTGTTCTCTGGGTTGCATCAGTGCTAGTAGAAAGTTGTAGGCATAGTCTGTGAAGAACTCTTGAGTAAACTATACACATCACAATGCCAAACCTGGAGTGAACTTCATTAGAGGGTAAGAACACACACTGGGTGGCATTGGAAAAGTTGTTGAGGATGTCAAGTAACTACATGTCCATACTAATCATCAAGTGTCCACCTATACTAATTCACACTGGAATGCTCAGATGTAGATTGTCTATCACTGTTTGAGGGCAGATTTTGATCATTTGTTCTGCCGGTCAATGCAGCAGGACAACACTTTCTCTCACCATGATTAGTATTTGTCCTCTCTCTCTTTAGTGTCTTTCTCTTTTTCATTCTTTTACTTGTTTTGATGTCTTTGCTTTTTCAGGTTTTATCTTCTTTCTCTGTCTCTGACTCTCTCACCCTTGCCCCCTCACCCTTGCCTCCCCACTTGTTGTTTAATTGCTTTGATGTTGATCAAAGCAATTAAAGAATAATCTGTTCTTTATGACTAGTGGAAGGCACACTGTTCAATTGTATGTTGGAGGTTTATACCTGTGGTAAGAATGAAGCCTCTTTCTGACGTTGATGTTAACATTTCCCTTTTCAGCCCACAGGTGGGATGTTTATAAGTTATCGCAAGAGGAAAATGCACAGACATTAATGCTGGTGCTACATATTTTAATAGATCAAAATGCTGTTTTAAAAAGCCTTCACACATGAAACAAAATTTCAGTTTCTCAAGTTTCAGATTATAAAACTGTTTAACTTGTGTATTTCCTGCCCTTATCTACAAATAGATCTAGTTAAACAGTGTCACCAGAACAGACACATGACTGAAGCAGAGGAAACTTGATTTGGCTTGAAACAGTAGAGCACTTCAGAGACCAGAAAGACCCTCAAGTCAGCCCTTCCCCTCGCTAAAATTTCAAGTATTTTGATTGACGTTTACTGTCTGTTGAGTTGTAATAGGAGCAACCACAGGAATCTTGGGCATAGGGGAACATGAGAAATAAGAGCAGGAGTAGGCCATAAGGCTCCTCAAGCCTGTTCTTCCATTCAACAAAATAATGGCTGATCTGATATTTAATCTTAACTTCATCTGATCCCCTGTAATCCAAAAATGTGTGCACCTCAATCTTGCTTATGATGAGTCAGCATCCACACTCTTGGTAGAGAATTACAAAAATTCACATTTCTCCTATCACTCTTAAGTCATTTCTTCTATCACTCTTAACTGGGCATTCCTAAGGCTATATCCCTTAGTTCTGGATTATCCCATCAGAAGAAACATCTGCCTTGCCAAAACTCCAGATCTTCTATGTCTCAATGAGATCACCTCATTTTTCTAGTGAGTGTAGGTCTTATTTACCCATTCTTTTCTATTAAGGTAACTTTCCACCATAAGACACCCCCCCCCCCCCAGAGCAAAATCAGAATAACCACCAAAATTCTTTACTCGCCTACAAGACTATAACCTATAACTCAGGATTAGCCTCATGACTCGTCTTGACACTGATGAGTAACATGGAAACATTAATGACAGAAGGAAGCCATTCAGCCTTGTCAATTCTGCCAATCAATTGATCATCATTAGGTCGAGACAAATTTATTGTCATATGCACAAATACAACAAGGTACAGGTATAATGAAAACTTGATTGCAACAGTGTCACAGACAGGTAGATTCAGACAACACATCGAATGTAAATTGTACATAAGTTGCACATGAGAGTGAAGAAAAAAGACTGCAAAATGACATTATTGCATAAACTCAATCGGAAGCAAGTCCATGGTAGTGTAAGAAGTGGTCTGTAGTGTTCTGTTGCTGAGGTAGAATTAGGATTGTGCAAATTGGTTCAAGAACTGATGGTTGTAGGAAAGTAACTGTTCCTGAGCCTGGTGGTGTGGGACTTCAGGTTTCTGTACCTCCTGTCTGATCTGCACTACATTCAATCACTTGTGTTCAATGTGCCTCAACACCCATGGTCAGTAAAAATCCAATAATTTCATCTTGAGAGCTCCAGTTGATCCACAACATTATTGACATTTGCATGAAGAAATGCTTTCTGATATCACTCCTGAAAGACATAATTTTAATTTTTGGATTACGTTCACTTCTTCTGCATCCCCTTACCCCGAGATATAGTCTATCTATATCTACCTTTTAAAATGTTAATACTTTAGTCTGATCACAGATTTCAAAACTCAAGTACTGGCAAAGTTTAAGCCTTCATAATTAAAATGTTTACTCACTGAGAGCTTCAAGTTGCTAGGAGCGACCATCACCAATAGCCTGTCCTGGTCCAACCACATGGTAGACACCATGGCCAAGAAAGCTCACCAGTCCCTCTACTTAGGAGGCTAAAGAAATTTGGCATGTCCCCTTTGACACTCACCTGCTTTTATTGATACACCATACAGCTTGGTATGGCAACTGCGCTGGCTGGGACCACAAGAAACTGCAGAGAGTTGTGGACACAGCCCAGCACATCACGGAAACCAGCCTCCCCTCCAGTGACTCTGTCTATACTTCTTGCTGCCTTAGTGAAGAAGCCAGTATAATCACAGACCCCACCCACCCGGGCCATTCTCTCTTTTCTCCCATCAGGCAGAAGATACAGGAACCTGAGGACACCTACCACCAGGCTCAAGGACAGCTTCAATCTCACTGTTATAAGACTATTGAACGGTTCCCTCATACGATGAGATGGACTCTTGACCTCACAATCTACCTTGCTATGACCTTGCACCTTCTTGTCTACCTGCAATGTAGAATCCTTGTAGCTGTGACACTTCACTCTGTATTCTGTTATTGTTTTTACCCGTACTTTCTCAATGCACTGTGTAATGAATTGATCTGTATGAACGATAGGCAAGACAAGCTTTTCACTGTACCTTGGTACAAGTGACAATAATAAACCAATACCAATATCAGTTGCCTATCCTATGTTTTAGGATTTCTTCCATTTAAACCTCTCCTCCACTGTACCTCTACTCTCACTTTTTAAAGGGATTCCTCAAAGCCTTTCTCTTTAACAGTTTTGGATCACTTATCCTAAAATCTACTTAGATGTCTTAGTCACAAATGTTGTGTCTGATAAAGATCACGTGAGGTTCATATGTTAAAGCAATTACTCTAATGCAAGTTGTTACTATATTTGGTGTGCTCATTCCTCAGTGATGTAATCTTCATTCTCTACTTCTTGTATACAAGCGTGTGTGTGTTGTTCAATATTAATCAATTACTTATGGACTTAATTATATCCCCACAGGTTTCTATCTGTTGAACTTGACCCAGAGCACCCAGTTACTGACAGTTTGTTGTGTTTCTCAATTACAGGAACAGTATGAGTTGGTGTACAGAGCAATCAGTGATCTGTTTGAGAAGCAGCTAGAGCTCCTGAACACAAATCCCGGTTTCAGTATTGATGAGGTGATCTAATTTTTTTTTTAATTCCGTGGGTTTTTTTGCTGAACAGTTTTGTCACACATTTTCAAAATGAAACAATCCAATTCTTGGTGGATTAATGTACTTTGAAGCCATCCCTTGCCCTTAATTAAACTTAACTTATTTGGTCTCTGAACCCTTCCTAACATGAAAAATCTCTTTAAAGCATCTTTCCTGTTCTTTACCTTCAATCTTCCAATGAAAATGCCCCAGAACAGGAATAAAAATTCATTTCATATAAAATATTAATGTGTAAAATTTATAGCTGTTTACAATGATCAGAAACTGATAATCATTAACTGTTTGCATTAACATCAATTACAAAGTTATCTGTACCATGTTAGCCACTCGGCTGTTCTCCCTCATTAAGGGGCATTGAATACACAAACAAACACTAAGTAGCACTTTTAACGTAGTAAAATGTCCCAAGTCAAATAGCAGGGCCATAATTAAAGAAAATTTGACTTTGAGCCACATGAGAGGATATTAAAAGCAGAAGGAAAGGTAGGTTTTAAGGTGGAGAAGTGGAGAGCTTGGGGCTTTAGTACAGCCACCCAAGGGGGACCCTAAACGGAAGCATGAGAGGCCACAGTTGGAGGAGTGCAGAAATGTCTGAGACATGTAGGATTGGGCTCTAGAGATTGCGAGTGTGCAAACCATGGAGGGATCTGAAAACGAGAACACAAATCTTAAAATTAAGATGGAACTGCACCAGGAGACCGAGAAGGTCAGGGAGCAGTGGGATAATGAGTGAGCTGGAACTGGTGCCAGTTAAAATATGGGCAGCAAAGCTTTGGATGGCTTCAAGTGTATGGAGAGTGAAATAAACAAAGCCACTCGGAGTGACTTTAGAATAGTCCCTCTTTAATGTTTTCCAACCCGTTGTACATTTAAGCATTTCAAACTCTACACATTCACTGGCTTAAATGAAGGCATAGATCAGAGTGGAGATGGAAACTAAAGATCACTTACACAGAAGGAACATTTTTATAAATGAGTGAACCATCTTATACCAACTATTATGTAAAATGGGAAAACTGTATTCATAAAACTATGCTCTTCATAAGTGCTTGAGAATACATTTCTCATTCCTGGGATTGCTTTGTGCCCTTGGGGTAGGGGCATCAGGCAGCACATCTTCAGCCATTAAAATATGCTTAACTCGGCCAAATTTAAGTATGGGATCATAAGTAGATTTTTCAGCACTGGGACAAAACAGTTGATCCTTGTGCCAATTCAGCACATTTCAAAGGGGGCGATAGAATTTCCAGGCATGAGACTTTGTCAGATCCTCTCACTGCTTTTGGGAAGTGGTCAGTTCCCTTCTTACACTGTTCTCAGTTTGAAGTTGAGACTTAATTTAGAAATCTTGTGTATTAATTGATGACTTAGAATCACAGAATATAACAGCACAGCCAGAAGCTAAAGTTGCCTCTGTCATTTTCAATTAATTATCTATAGCCCCCACCCCCGCACACCTTTTTCTCCTGAGCCCAACAATATTTTCCTTCTGAAGCACTTGCCCAACTCTCTTGTGAAAGTTACCGTTGGATCTTTTGGATCTGCAAAATATTCCACATTCCTCCAAGTTTCATTCTGGATTTTTTTTCTGCTGATTAACTCAAATTTGTTTCATCTGACCACTGACCATACTCGCAGTAGAAATGGTTCCTCCCCAACTACTTGGTCTAAAACATTCATAATCTTGAATAACTGTAAAATTTACCCTTAGTTTTTTCTACTCTACTGCAAACTAATCCCATAAATTGAGTTAGAATGAAGTTTATGTGGTAATAGTTGTAAAAGTGAATTTCGAGGCAAAGAATTGCTAGGAAATAATTGTGCTAATTAATTGGATAAAAATTGTAGAGCTCTTAATAGAATGTGGAGAGGATAATGTGTACTTCTTTCCCAAGATAGGCTTGCATGTGTATGACAGTCTGTCTGGATGGCAGATAAACGATTTGTAGTAAAATGGTTTGTCCATTAGTGGTCAATCAGCATTTCTGAGAATGGGCACCATTGACACTGTGCCAGTTTGGTTATTTACAGAATGCTTTGAACTTATTAACTTCCTCTTCTGAGCTCCTGTGGAACCTGACAGAAGGACTGTGGTTTCTGCACAGTATGAGTCTACGATGATTAGAAGCCCCATGTACAACTGGATGTGGTAAAACAGATGGTGAGCAAACAGCCAGTTCTGCTGGAGAAACGGCCATGAGCCCAAAGTGGGACTTCATATATTTTAGCAAAAAATATGAAGTGGTTTTTCCATTAAAAAACCATACTCAGCTTTTTCCTGCTGCTCTTCAAAATGAGGTCTGTCACACTCTGGACTGTTGATGGGATTGAGTAGAGAAGTGACCCTTTGCAGTGAAATTGTGCAGTAGCTATTGGATACGGATAAGGATGCACTTTCCAGGAATCTCTAGAAGCATAAAAAAAAAGTCTGTAGAAATGCAGACGTCAGAGAAAAACCACAGAGGCATTGAAATAGGTTTCTAATTGCATTTTGCTTTTTGGAAAAATCTTAGAAATAGAAGACAAAGGAGGTGTAACTGATTGGGTTATTTCAATCAGGCAATGAGTCTTTTTCCTTCCATAATGATGTACAATGTAGGTGACCAATGAGTGTGGTCAGGTTGGGGGTAGGATGCTTAGTAGTGGGTCTTCTGATGGAGCTTCTGGGAATGTGTTCAAAGAAATTTGGCAACGTTGTTGCAAAGATTTACTCCAGTCCAACACACAGAGTGCGGATGAACGTATTCCATGATCTTCAGCCCCCAACCACCCAACTCAGGCCTCTGAAACTGTGTTTCCTAGTTCTTTGTGTTTCATACCTGGATCCTTTGATATGTGGCAATTGTTTTAGCCTCTGAGAATAAGGTGCCATGGAACAACGAGGAAGTGACCAAAAGAAATGGGTTTGAGAGACACCGGAAGTTAAAACAGGAAATGCTGTGTAGCGGGATAAGTAAAGAGAGAACTCAAACCATGCCCTTGACAGTTTTGGGGAACTAACAAAAACTGAAGAAGCATTTCCCAGCCTGTTGTTAATATAGATTTCCTAGACTTGCAGTACAGCTTCAATCCGTCACTGCTCAGCAGATGAGATCAGGCATAATTTAGTTGGAAGCAGGTTTCCTTATTTCTAACTGAAAACAACAATCGAATTTACATCGGGTCTTTTTAAAGTTATTACTGGTGCATCTGACCAGCTCAGTTCCACAATAGCCTGTTACCAGAGGATAGAGCACCGAAGTGCTGAGTGGCTGTGGTCTATTTCAGGAAGTCCTGGGTGTTCATTTTCAGCCCAGTACTAGAAGCAACATTATTTACAGAAATATGATGTGAAGTTACTGACCCAGTGCAGCTCACAAGAAGCCAGAGGTGAATGTGGACTCCTATCATTCTGTGAGCTTGTATAGGCACAGAGCAGGTTGCAGGTCAAATTGTGTTAAACTCCAGTCAGGCTGTGCATGTGACTGAGATTGTGGGCACAAAATTCTGTGGTGTGTATTTTGGTTGGGGAGGGGGGAGGTGGTCGGTTAGGAAGATAAAAGTGCCATATTACTTCCACATTGTGTTTGATCCATGTATAGAGATTTGTGGTCAATTGTGCCAACTGCCATACTGATGTGGACATGAGGTCTTGTTCTCCTGATGCTCCCCATGTATGCAGAGGTTAGCTGCAAATTGATTGATCTCTACTGCCTGTTGCGATAATTCTGCAAGTGGCTAGCAGTTCCAGACTGATTTAAAGTTGCCAAAGTCAAAACGCAGTAAGGTAGCAAGGGCTAAAGGACATTTTACTGATTTCATGTCTCCTGTACAAACCAGTTGCTCTCAGACACTTTAGGCAAGAGGGAGGAGGGGCAGAGCTGCAAAAAAGGGAGAGGACAGCTGTCAGTAGGAGGCCAAATCCTCCCAGGGTGTTAAGAGAGCAAATTGACTGTTAGGATTGATTAGGATATACCTTGCAATTAATAGATATTAGGCTTACAGTACTGTTCAGTGTGTGATGGTGAGGTCCACCTATCAATGTATGCTATGAATCCTGATTGATAAGGATTGTTAGGTGAGTGGTGGGAGTGCAGGGAAGTGTCTGATAACAATGATGGAGTTGGTGGGACATAGCATTTGAAGATGCCTTCATTGACCTTAACTACCACATGTGTGAGGTTATTGAACTGCTTGCAGAATTGTATCCATGCCCTCAGAGTTGGCCTTCTGGCACTGAGCTTGACGGCCATCTCCTCTCACTACCTTCCTGACTTGGTCTGGAGAGTCTCCAAATCCCCTGTGGATACAGTACAGCTCTCTTCTCATCCACCTCCAACAAGGCCTCAAGTGTAACTGAAACATTTTAGAGTTTTCTCTATCCAAGATTCCAACAATTTTCAATGTCTACTGGGTCAGAATAAGCTCAAGAAAGACTCCCATCAACTAATCCAGACATAGAGTAGACCAGCTTTAAGTGTCACTTGTCAATCACAATATTGGCCCCTGTTAAGGTGTACATTCACTTAGAAATGTGGTAATTGCTGGATCAGCAGGCAACATTAGCTTGCCATGTCACCTATATAAGCTGCAGGTTGATAACCTATAGACCTGACCCAAGCCCCATAGAACCCAATCAGTTATGGACTGGATTGGACAGGAATAAAACCATAAGCAGTCAGGCTCAGCTTGGGTCCACAACAGTGGCAGTAAGGTCAGGCTACAAACAGGCTCCAATTTTATGCATTGGTTAATTCTTCGTTCTGCTCCCTACGTGAGTGTGTGTGCCTGTGTGTGTTCCTCTAAAACAGCAAACACTGGAGCTCTGAATATCTAAGTTTATTATTGCATTTTTCACACATTTGCTTGTCTAATGAGTACATTGGAAATTCATAAGTCCCTAATTGCTATTAGCACAGCTACTTCTGTGTGTTAAAGTTGTTTTGAGTATGTAACCAAGCGGTGGATAGATCAGGGACGACACCATGGCTAAGCTGCTAGAACTGCTGCCTCTCAGTTCCAGCAGCCTGGGTTATCTGTGTCAGTTTTCCCCAGGTGCTCTGGTTTCCTCCCACATCTCACAAGACATGGGTTGAAAGGTTAATTGGCCACTGTAAATTGTCCATTATGTTTGGGTGAATGGGAGTCGTTGATGGCAATATGGGAGAATAAAATGGGATTAGGGTAGGATTAGTGTAAGTGAGTCATGGTTATTGGGGACTCGGTGGGCCAGAGGGCCTGTTTCCATGTTTATAACTCTCTATGATATTAGGTACAATTGTGCTTGAAGCCCTCATTCAATCTTAGAGCTTTATGCAATTTTCAAAGATGCTACACTGGCTACATCATTGCCGGCGGATCCATTTCACAGAGGGAGGCCTTCACTCCATCAAGCCTGGGTTGTTTTTTTTTGAAAGAGTTATCCAGATAACCAACAAACTTGCTCTTTCCCCATAATTCCATCAAATTTCCATTTCAAGCATCTATCTTATTCCCTTTTACATGCTCCATTGAATCTGCTTCTACCACTCTTTCAGACACAATAACTCACTCCTTTTAAAAGAAAATCTTCTCAATTCTTCCACTGGAAGCTTGCTAATTTTCTTAAATTCATGTCCTCTGAATATCAACCTTCCTGCCAATGGAAATAATTTCTCCTGATCTATTCTTTCAAAACACTATGGTTTTGAACACCACCCTTTTAGAATTTCCCTAACTTTCTCTGCTCTAATGAAAATTGTTCCAGCTTCTCTGGTCCCTCCATGTAACTGATGACCCTTATTCCTCAACACTGTTTATCTAATTCTGCTCTACGTCATTCTTTAATTTTGTCTTTCATTTTGGAATGTCACATAATTTGTTACATCCAAAGAAAAGGGTCAGTAGCAGTGTCATTGAAATCTGAGCTCAGGCTCTGTGATGTGAACACATCTAAAATCATCGCTGTGGCTTTCATATTTAGCCCTGTGACAGCTTATTATTTTCCTCTATCTCTGGATATTTCCCTACTTGCATCTTCAACTGTACACTCCCTTTCCTATTTTCTGCAAAAAAACTTCTGTGCTTCCTCGGTTATTCAATAAAGTTTCATTTATCTTTACTATTCAGTTCATTATTTAGATTGCCATGACAACAGTCCCTTGTGCTGATACCCCTCTCGGTGATGGAGTTGCATGGGTTTTGCTTCTGTCTTTAGGGAGTTTTCATTGTTAGGTTTTAAATAGCCCGTTTTTCCCAATTGAAGTTTAATCTTCCTGATTCATGTTTTTACTTGCAGGTGCCTTCAGAAACTCTGGGATGTTAATAGATCAGTCCTCCTGTTCGATGATCAATGTTCTGGGGGTCACATTAACTAACAGTTTTCTTTTGATACCCCCGCAGGTTAATGAGCTGCCTGTGATATTAGAGAGACCTGAGCGGCCACCAAAACCCATCCAAATGTCGACAAACTCACCTTGTCACAGGTACCATGTGTGGAACATATCAGCTTAGATTCATAAGCCAGTAACTACTCTTGTATGTAAGTCAATATCTCTGCAAAATCCTCAGGCTGTTCCTGTATTTCATTTCTACATCCTTGCGTTGCTCTACCAGTATTAGCCATGCCTCCAATTGTCCAAACCCTGACCTCTGGAATTCCTTCCTAACACTCTCCTCTATTAAGAAGCACTTAAAATCTGTTTTTAAAAACTGAACTCTCAAATGTAAATCTTCCTTTCTTTCTTTGCCTCTTTGGCCAAGTTTATGTTCATCTGTTCTACTGTCTTACTGGGATCAATGTCAAATGTTGTTTAATAAATTACTGTTGAAGTGCCTTAGCACATTTTACATTTAATTAATGGATTTACAAAATGTCAAAAACATAAATGCAAATTCTTGTTGTGTGGGAGGAAGGGGTTAGATAGTCTTAGTCTGAAGGGTGACACAACATGATGGGCCGAAGGGCCTGTATTGTGCTGTATTGTTCTATGGTAACTAGTAATGGATGCTTCAGCATAGAAATAACAAAACTTGGAAGTAACAATAATTGGTATGGTAACAAATAGTATGGAAACAAGTCAGTTACTTGTCATGGAAATTGATCAGAAACTAACTGATAATGTTTGACTGTCTGAAGTTAGTCTTGCACCATTCTTGCAATGCAGCCTGCATATTACAGCATGGAGCCTCTTGTTCCCTCCCTCCTAGTCCACCGGATGTAGCAAAAACTTTGTGTAGCTCCTGATTGAGGTTAAAGTTTCTGCAGCAAGAAAGTTCACGTTTTACGTGGGAGCTTTGATTTTCAACATTAGTGCGTAACATACAATATATATGCAGGCACTTGGCTGAACTGGCCCTTTTAATGCTGCAAAGAATTTCTAGGCTGTAGTATTTTAGGCTGCAGCAAGTACTGGAAGGTGTCTTACAGCTCCTGCTGACCTGGCAGACATTCAATAATGATGCAACACAGAAGAAAGTGGACTGCATGGTTTGGCAAAGCTACTCTTGAGATCTTGGCACAATCTACTATTTCCACAGGAAATTGGGAGGTCATCCCAAAATACAGTCTGAAGGCAATGATTTCAGTAGCTTTTCAGTGCCAGAAGTCAAGCCCCAAGGACTTGAGTGCAATGCTGCGAAAGTTCAGTGATACAATGGATGCTGCCAAGGACAGTGAATGATCCTGATCTTCAAATACCCTGAACTGCTATCCTCAAACAATGTTCACTTACAACAACCTCTACTGATCAGAACCCAGACCTACTATTTATTTTCTCCAACACGCTCACTCAAAGTTGTTGTTGCTGCAAGGCTCACGCCCATATCCAGCAGCTTGCACACGCTATCAACTATTAATGCTTGACCCCAAAACATTGTGCAACACTCAGCAACATTTCCTCCCTCTTACAGGGCAAGGTGGCACCTATTCACAGGCAGCAACAATTAGCCCCAAGAAGGAAACATTGCTTATCATTAATGGTGTAAGCATCACTAAACCTGTTGCCAGTGGCAGGGATGAAACTAGAGAAGGTACCTCCATGGTTCTCCAGCCATCTTGCATCCCACTACTTTCTTTATTCCACAGTTGCTTCTGATCTGTAAGCTGCAGAGAGCTTACTTTCCCCCTTCAAACTTGCCAGAGCCATACCCTTGCACTTTTCTCCTTTTTACTGCCAAGGCTTGGAACCTGCTCGGGATTATTAAAAGAAAACAAAGCTGCAAGCACCGTCATTCATTCTCACAGTCGCAGACACTGACTCTGACACAGCCCATAATTTAGACATTGACAGAAGGTGGGTCTACACGTGGTGAGTCTCCAGCCACAAGTGGCCTACTGTCATTGTCAGGCTGTTCTGTTCCCCCTCAGTCCCCTTTCTCCCTGGCCCCCAGCACGATGACTCTTTCCCCTCCTCCACCCTCTCCATCTGCCCATCATCCACACACTC
>JARFYF010000053.1:14101012-14114126 GCA_030265395.1 Rhina ancylostomus | reverse complement strand
CCATGCTCCACCTTCCTCTCCTATCAGACTCCATTATCTTCAGCACTTTGCCACTTCCACCTATCACCTCCCAGCTTCTGAATCTATTTGCACCCTCCCCTCCCCCATCTGCCCATCACCCTTCCTCACCTGGATCCACCTATCACCTGCCACCACCCCTTCTCTGCACCTTTTTACACTGGCCATCTCCCCTTTTATCACTCAGTCCAGATGAAGGGTCTCGACTGGCCCGCTGAGTCCCTCCAGCGTTTTGTGTGTTGCTCCAGATCCCAGCATCTGCAGTCGCTTGCATCTCCTGTGTTGCTTGGTGGTCTGTGTTGATGATCTGAGCCCCAGGAGATCTTCAGCCACAAACTTGATAGCATTGGTCATGATTTCTTACTTAACAGAATGGGTTGTGTGAAAACTGCATTTTTCCTTTCCAAGAGTGGAGTGTTTAACCCCAGCTAGGCAATATCAACTCGTATTAAACTCTCAAGAAGTCACAAACATCTAATGACACAGAAAATCCATGGCTTTGACCTTGCAAGAAAGTTACAGCATGTCTGAATCACATCTACTCAGGCCATGTCAGACATCAATACTTGCTGCACAAATGGAAAATAAGTTTCTCCAGTTTGTGGCTGTAGTCATCAGGAGCAGACCTTAAATGGAACACTAAGTGGTTCATTGCCCAAACCACAACCATGAAGGAGGAATCATGGTGATGTACTCTGCCACCTCTGACGCAGTTACCTGCTTTAAGCATATGAATGCAAAATTTTACTTGGTGTTCTACAGCTTCACCAGCTATGTGAAGTCAGATTTCAAAGATGAAACAAGATTGCAAAAACAAAGGAAACAGAGGGACCTGCTGCCCACAAGCAAGGTTACAAAGCTTCTGTTGTTAATCATTGTGCAGAATTAGCAAGTCTGTCAGAGCCAATTTTCCAACTTTGAGGAGCTTGGACAAGTTTTGCATCAACCTTCTGCAGAGGGCCTTAAGGAAAGTTTACCTATAGCACCATTGAAAAGGCGGACAATTCCGCTCAGGTCCGAAGCAGCACTGAATAGCTGATGCCTCAACTTTTATTCCAGCTCAAATTGAAACATCCGAATGTCCAGCTGCTGCAATATAAGCTCAGCTCGCTGCTATGGAACTCAAACCTCTGTCACCATGGCTCTGGATACTACTTTTAAAAGGACAGGTACTGTGTGGCAGCACCCCAGTAATCTATCCTCCAACAAATTCACTTTAGGCTTCACCCCGGAAAATTGGCAGTGGCTCCACAGAGCACTAGGCAACAGCCCCTTCTTAGGGAAACAGCATTGCCATTCTGTCACTGCCCTGACATTGCCTGTCACTCAGCCAACTGGCCAGATGGTGTCTGTTCATACCAGTAGGTTAAATCCAAAAGAAAAATATGGCACATGCTGAAGGTTTCAATAAAAACAGGAATCATTGGATATCCTCAAGTCAGAAAGCATCTGTAGAGACAGAAACAAAGTTAACATTTCAGATCAATGAGAGCTCATTACCTGAAATGACATCTTGATCCCTCTCTCCACAGATGTTGTTTGTCCTGCTCAGTATTTCCAGCATTTCAGTTTTTATTTCAGGGCAAATCCAAAGCTGGGTCTTCTGATCCAGAGATGTTCAAGGTTGTCCTCCAAGGCAATTTGCTCTCTTCCACTTCAGGGCATCATTGTACAAAGACACCAGGGCAGGTGGCAGATAAGTGCTAAGGGAATGCACAAAAATAATTGAATGTTGTGTGTGATTCTTTCTCTCCTGCCTTTCCTCTGTCTGTCTGGTCACTGCTGAACTTGTATAAAAACAAAGTGCCTGAAATACTCAGCAGGTCAGATAGCATCTGTGGAGAAAGAAACTGAGTTAACAATTCATAGTCATACAGCATGGAAACAGTCCCTTAAGCCCTCTAAGTCTCTGCCAACCATCAAGCACCCATTTACACTAATCCTACTCTAATCCCACATTATTCTCCCCATATTCGCTTCAACTGTTCCCAGATTCTGCTCCTCACCTACACCTACGGCACAATTAACAATGACCCTTTAAGCTACCAACCCACGTGTCCTTGGAATATGGAAGAAAGCCAGGGCACCCAAAGGAAACCAACATGGTCATTGGGGGAAATGTGCAAACTCCACATGGACAGCACCAGAGGTCAGGATTGAACTTGGGTCACTGGAGCTGGGAGGCAACAATTCTCCCAACTGCACCATCCTGTCACCATTTAATCAGAACTGGAAACAGATAGAAAATGTGTCTGCAGATTTTTGCTTTATGATTATTGTCTAATTATGATGAGGCTGGACCCATCAGGATGGTGAGCTTATGTAGCATATGGACGATCCCTAGAGGTCTTGAGACCTGCTCTGCTGAGTCAGGCAGGCCTCCTCCTGAGTGGCCCAAGCAGAGGAATTATAGTTTCTAACTCATTTCATATGACTGCATGCCTTTCACTGCTAGTCTACATATGTGTGGGTGTGCAAACTGTGATCATCCATGTAAATGTCCTTGTCAGCCTTTGCCACTTTCAGATTTCTATTGTGGGGGCAAATAACTGCAAATTGTTGTAGAGTGAAGATATTCTGAAAACTGCTGGAAAGTATTCATTAACCTGTAGAATGTACTATGTATGGTCACATACCCATTGGATATTTGGAGAGGGGATTCTCTCTCAGTTGCAGTATATTCACAAGTTAACATGTACTGTCTCCATAAATGACTGGCTGTCCTATTTGAATTTCAGCAAGGCACCTTGTGTTTATATGTATGTGCTTCTGTAATACATCTACTCCAATACAACTGACGTCCCCACTCCAATGGCAAAGCTTGAGTTGTCAGTAGCCATCAGGGGAAACCTTCAATGTTTCCAAAGCCACTTGCCCATAGGGTCTGCTCCATTGTTGCATGAACATTGCCCATCAGAGACAAAAAAAAACTTTGAGATATCACAAACATCTTCAATCCATTCTGGAAGGATTTCAACCCATAAATGTTTAGGATTTCCCTAGTAGTCACTGACAATGCAGTCTTTCCATAAGAGTAAGGTAGCAGTTGTAGCTTGAACAGGGGATATATTACTGAAGTACATGTATCTAACCCATAGTTTATCACTGAAGTTCAATTAGGAGAATTACTCCATGAACACTTCCTGAAATAATACACTGAGCCCTCATCTTCTCCTCTTTGCCAGTTCCCTGTAACCATCAATTCCCTGGTTTTACCCCTTTAAGTGTCCCTAATGCCACCATTGCTCTCTAGGGCAGAGAATTCCAGAGATTCACCACCTGTTCAAGAAGTTGTTCCTATGTGTCTCAGTTTTAAATTATAGTCCCCTAATCTTGTAACCATGTCCCCTCATTCAAGATTCTCCCACTAGTAGAAACTCCCACTATTTGTTGGATAGGAAAGGAACATGGGGGGGGGGGGGCGAGGAGTGGGTTACCTAAAGATGACCATTTCAGAAAGTGGATCCTATTTTTTTGTCAGAAAGGCAATAACTTTAGTTCCTGTTGATATACACTGAAACAAAGATGGATATGTGTGATCTTGCGTGACAGCAAGAGTGTACAACTGAGGAAGTGATATGGGTCTTTGCAACTGAAGAGTTGGTATCAAACAGTGGTACACAGCTAACAGATACTTGTTTCAATGATTCATGAGATGTAATGGTATCAAGCATTCATTACTTTCCCCAATACTATCTGGGTGCCAACAGAGCAATGGAAAGTTCCGTACATATTCTGAAGGAAGTTTTCCATGGTAGTTTCACTTTGACATTGAATCATTGATTAACCAACTTCTTATTTAAATGTCACATAATACCACATTCTACTGCAAGGTTCACTCACCAGATTTGCTAATCCATCTTAGATTTTGAATAACTTAAGTATGGTGCAACCTAATTTGGAAAAGAGTGGAGAGGAGGCAGTTGAAAGAAAATAATTATTCACATCCCAACAACTCATTCAGAAGAGGCAGAGGAAAGTAATTCAGACAGAAGAGAACATGAGGATTGAGACTGATAAGCCAGTGTGATGTTCAGAAGTTGAACAACGTGAGTGAGACTGGGCAAATCTGCAGTCCAAAATGATAATTAGTAAAAGTTTGAGGAAAGGTCAGAAATGTCCCAGTTGACCAAATAGTTGGAGCGAGAAACAGGTTGAAGAAAAATATAATCATGAATTTCTTCCGGAAGTTGATATAGGATCAGCAAGTGATGAGGAGACAGAAGTCAACAATGAGTTGAGTCAAAATATCTCACATTCTTCAAATCCAGTATCAATTCTGTACTGCCTGAAACCCAAACCCACTTAACAGACTGAAAATGTATGTGTTATATTTATGAAAAGGTGTTTTACACATTTTGAGAGAGAAACCATTGTGGTTAAGTCATAATGCATAAGTGCAGGTTAGTTGTTGGTAGTCTGCAATAAGTACACACCCTTGTTCTGACACTCCTGTAGATTAGTACAGTTAGAATTTACTGACTCTACAAAATTGGCTTGTAGATACCTCCAAATACACCACATTTCACATCCAGCCCCAGTTAGTGTGGGCAGGTGAGAGTCTGTGCGGGTGAATCCAGACTGAGCTCAATTCAACCCAGCAGTGTTTCCACATGATATGCTAGTGTTGAGTAGAAAGGGAAACAGCCTGCTGCCACCTAGAGGCATTTAGAAACTGAGCAGAAAGGTCAAGCATCAATGCAACTCCATAACCAAGCGCTTCCAAGAATTATTAATAAACATTAGAGCCTGAACCAGCAATGTAAATTATATTGGATAAATGCAATGTCAGATTGATACTGGAAGGGGAAGGGAAGATTGGAGACACAGGAGACTGCAGATGCTGAAATCTGTAGCAACACAAAAGGCACTGGAGGAACTCAGTGGGTCAGGCAGCATCTATGGAGGGAAATGGAAAGTTGATGTTTCAGGTCAAGACCCTTCATTTGGACTAGAAAGAAGGAGATAGCCAGTATGAAAAGGTGGAGGGAAGGGGTGGGCCAAGAGCTGTTGATAGGTGGAACCAGGTGAGGGGTTGAGAGGCAGATTAAGGCAGGAATTTTCCCCTGCTTTTTTTTCTCTTTCCTCCTGATCCAACTGGCCCCTATCACCCTATGTCTTTCCCCACCTCTCCATCCGCCCATCGTCCACACACACCTCCCACTGGTTCCCCTTCCCACCTCCCTCCCTTTATTCCATTCTCCAGTGTCCTCTCCTATCATATTCCATCATATTCAGCCCTATGTTACTTCCACCTATCACCTCCTACCTTCCTGCATTATTCCTGCCCTCATCCACCTATCAGCCCCATCACTTGGTGCCAGTGATCAGCCCCCTCACCTGGTATGACCTATCACCAGCCAGTTCCTGCTTCCCCCCCTTTCCCTCCACCTTTTCATACTGGCTATCTCCCCCTTTCCAATCCAAATGAAGGGTCTCAACCTGAAATGTCGACTCTCCATTGCCCTCTGTAAATGCTGCCTGACCCACTGAGTTCCTCTAGTGATTTTTGTGTTGGAAAGGAAGATTGGACTGAAACAGTATTTGGAACAATCTTAAGCAATTAAAATCTGAAGGAAAGTTGTGCCATTTTTCCCGAAACTTTCATTGAAAATAAAGTTAATTAATTTTTATCGTCAATGAAGTTGGTTTAGAGTAAGTAACATGTCATCTTTGAAAAAGAATATTTAGGCTTGAAATGACTTGACTTAGCTTGACTTTCTGCAGCGTGTTTAGTTTATATCTACCATGTAGTCATAGCAACTTCATATCACTTAACCCTTTGCCAGACAAAGATGTGCAATTTTCTTGAAAATAATGTCAGTGAGGTATAACACAAGTCACTTCTGAGTTTGATGTTTAGTGGTGCTTCTTAAATGCTATTGAATTTTTCCATCAACAATGAAGAACAGCATTAGACTCGCTACTCTATTCTTCAATCCGTGCTCACAATAATTCAGTGAGAAGATAAAAACTAGATAACGTGATTCAGAAACTTTTTAGTTGCAGTTGACCAAAAGTCTTGTATATTTACTTGGCTGCATATTCTTATCTTTGCAGGTCACCAAAAGAGGAAAGAAGCTTGCAATTCAAGGTACAAGAATTACCATTAGTAAATCAACAGAACCAGTTCGGATTCTTCCCCATTAGACACAGCCAGTCTCATGGATTAATAACAGACTTGAACAATAGCTCCAGTAAATATGAAGATATTTCTCAATGTATCCAGGATCCCACTTCTTGCATTGCAAGATCTCCTGAGAGAGGGCCAGGAAGACAGATGAACCTGGACCTTGACAGGGACATTGAAAGGACATCATGGAGTGAATTATCTCAGAATTTGGAAATACTACCTTACAACACAACAGAGTCCGCAAACAAGCAATGCTTAACCAGGGCCAAGTCAAATCCATTTAGCATCACAAGTCAGGATCTTGACGAACCAAAGGCATCACCTGAAATCAAAGAATACAACCACTTCGGTTCTTTAGAATTGCTGAGTATCCTTTCCAATGATTCTCCCTCAACCAAATGCAATAGCTTACTGCCAGCTGGAAAAACCTGGAGTCCCTGTCATTGGGAAGCTGCTCAAGAAGACAAGACCAATGTTCTTGAAAACACAAGGAGCCAATCCTTCGTGCACCTCGGTTCCCAACCAATGTTCCCTACCACCTATTCCACTGAAGATCCTTACTTCTCCCCTCCTGGCTCAGCACTGGAGGATAGCATGTTCTCCTGTCCAGATTTACTCTTCCAACACTTGGATAGTCTGACTTCGAACAAACCCCGGTCTGAGAACGAGTATGGTGAGTTGCCACCCTGCCCAAGTTACTTTGAACCTATTCAGGCCCAGCACATGGAGGAAAGATGGAATCATCGCAGCCTTGTTGAAACAGAAGTTGTGAAAGAAAATAGTAAGTATGCAAGGCGATCACAATGTTGTAAAGTTTGATGCTGAGAATGTGACCATGAAGCCTGTTGGAAACTAAACCAATATGCTGTATGAAAGGAGACCTGACATTCTTATCCAGCCTGGCTCAGTGTGGTTGACTCTTAACTGTCTTCTGAAGTAACCTAACAAACTATTTGTACCAAAACAATGTAATATTATGCAAATAGGTTCTTGAAACATAGCATAATGGAAGGTACCTATTCTGGTGGAGAGGCTGCTCTTCATGTTTATGGTAGTGAGGTTAATAGGAGTGGAATGATGGGGAATTACATCAAACCTATCAGGTAATGGGTATGTATGAACTTGTTATAAAACAGTCTCACCCCCTCTCTCTGTATTCTGATTGTGCAATTCTTAGTGAGGACCACAGATCACTGTGGATTAAGTCTGTTAGTTTATCATTGCAAATTTCCTTTGTGAGATGGTGACAGAGTAGAAAATTGGCTCAGATGGTTGGGTCATACTATTTACATCATTCCCACCTCTCAGTCGCAACCCCACCAACCTGAACCATCTGACTCCAACACAATTGCAATTTGTGCCAAACAGAATGAATGGTTAATAAGAAGTGAGCTGATGATTGTTCAGAATGAAGTTTCACTTCCTGCTCCCCACAGGAATATACAAATGGAAGAGCTCATTCAGTGCCTCAGTCCTATTTCAGCTTCAATTGGACCTCAGCTGATTTGATGGACACCTGTACTATCAAAGGAGCTGACTTTTGGCTGAGACATTAATGTGAGGCCTTATCTGTCCTCTGGGTAGGTTTAAATTAAAACAAAGCATTATTCAGAGTAAATATTGTCTGGTCAATATTTATTCCTCAACAAGGGACACAAGAAAAAACAAGCAGGAGTAGGTCGCCAGGCCTTTCAAGCCTGCCCTGCCGTCCAATACGGTCATGGCTAATGTGCCCCAGGCCTCAGTTTCTCTTCTGTGTCATTTCCACATAGGTCACAATTCCCGGATCTTTCAGAAATCTACTGCTTTAAATATCTCCAGTGCTTCAGCCTCCATAACTCTCCAGGGTAGAGAATTCCAAAGATTCACCATCCTCTGCTGGAAGGAATTCCTACACAACTTGGCTTTAAGTATCTTACCTTAGCTGACCCTTTACCTTGTTTGAGACTCTCCCATCAGTGGAAACAACATCAGTTAAAGAGATAATCCAATCATTATCTCATTGCTTTTTGTGGGAGTTTGTTGTGCACAAACTGGCTGCTGCATTTCCTACATTAGAACAGTGAGTACACTTCAGAAAATACTACATTTGAATTTCTTCTCCTGTTTCCTGCAATCTGTTATCACTCACTCAGGAGCACAGGAAAATATACATTCTGCCTTAACTTGCCTCAGCACCCAACTGCAGTGGCAATGACAGTGCATTCATGTGAATGGTGGGCATGGGGGACTTGCCTGTGCTGTGCTTCAAGATTTTTGTTCAATATATTACCTGTCTGAGGTAGGAAAGTTCAGTACTATAACTCCAAGGAGCAGGGTTACCCATTGTTGTGCAGAGTTCAAGACAGTCAACAATCTTCTGTGGTAAGATGTTAGTACAATCTCATTTAATCAGTGCAGTTTATAGAGACTTCGTTATTTTTGTAAGGATGTGCTTTGGTGACTAAAATAAATTTGCTGCTTTGTTTCTATTTCACAGATTCTGACGATGAAACTCCTCCTCCTCTGCCAGAGAGAACTCCTGAATCCTACATTTTGCCAGAAAACCCTGGTAAGTGCATCAATTGCCTTTCCCGATGACGAAGGGAAGTGGTTGTCTGATCTATCCCAGGAATCGTGTTAAGTGGATCTGTCCTGTTGATCTCAACTAGAGTATTACTGGCCAATCCCAGGAATTCTGCTGACAGAACCAATGATCTCGCCCGATGATCCAGGTCACAACTCAGAATGGGAACAACTGTGAGGAATTTCTGAGCCATACAGGGCCAAAATTTGAACCAGTTAAGTTCAAGAATAATTGGACTTCTCACCCAATTGATAAAAGGCCTCAGAACTCATCCTATCCAGGAACAATGACTTCAGAAAATGTTGTCTTCTCTCATCACATGAGAGACCCACAATAAACACACATTTCCAATGAGCGCTATTCATCAATCAAATAATGGCGTTCAACAGGCAGGGTAACAGAGTTAATCAATTCACATTTTATTCTCCTCTGATGTAGAACCAGTACCAGTTCCTCCAGCCTCTTTGAAAATTGGGACATCTTTGGAGTGGAGTGGCTGCACCCAGGCAGAGGTCTTCACAGAATCTGTTAACGTGAAGACACGGAGTAAGGTATTGGACTGGAATTGATTTATGTGGGCAAACCTGGGCCTTTTCTTGTCACTGTGTTAGAAATTGGTATGCATTCTACCTTACAAGTGTAAAACAAGGGAAAACTATCAGATATCCACTAATTTAACAATGGATATCTGACACCCTGATTAAGCATTCCATTCACTATGAAATTCATCCCATATTTGAGATATCTTATGTGGCTACTTAAAACAGAAGTTGTACCACTTGCATATGTACACAAGGGGGCTTAATGATTTTTTCAGGACTTCACTGAGAAATGTGCTTCCAATGAGCAGAGCAGATACCAAACTTATGAGTGCTTGGGTTATGTCATCTCTGTCCAATTCACACCTTACTGTCAGATAGTCAGCTGACCTGTGAAGGAGTGATCCCTGTAAGGGGGAACTTAGAGCTGTGTTTGATGGGACAGGGAGGAGGGAGCTTTACTCTGTACCTAACTCCGGATCTAGCTACCTGGGAATGGAATGTATGATGGTAAATAGAGGAAGCTTTGCTATGTATTTAACATGGGTATGAATGGGGAAATGAATCTTGTTTTATACTTGCATTGTATTTGCATTGGTCCACACTCAACTTCCATTCTGAAGAGCAACTGGAGTTGAGGAAAAAAGTCTTTATATTCAATCACCACCTCTATCGATAGCTATTTTCTATCACCTTGTTTGACTCTGACGTGTGCAAGTTTTCAAGCCCCATTACAGACACTACGTTGCCTCCACCACATTCCCTCCCACTGAAACCCTCTAACCATGGCTTCTGTACCAGGATGTGGCCTCTCTTTTCTTGTTCCACCTTTTCCAGTTCTATAACTCCCAGCACTAGAGCTACTTTCCTTTCATCATTGCTTTCCTTGATCTTCACTGAACCTTATATCCTCTAAAGTACTGCATTGAAAATTATTGTACTTCTGAGTTTCTTCATTGTTTTTCAGACCTTTGTATCTCTACAACCCTCTCCCCCTCTACCTGTCTGTCTGTTCTTTCTAGTTCTTCTCCTAGCATGCATCCTCTGAGAATTCTTTCCTGAATACTCTTCCCTTCTACCTCTCTGAAGATTTTGAGGCACACTCCCACACCTCTTTTACTGTAATGTCTTACTTTTCAGTAGCTTTCTTTATTTTCCCTTTTGTAGCGCAGTCCCTCAGGATCAAGGATGACTTATTTCTGCTCCAGTTTTGAGGTGGCTGATGTGGGACCTGAAGACTCTTTCACAGATAGAGCAGGCGTTGCCTGACGGGATGGTTGGGTGGGTAGTTTGAGGTGGTGCACTCCTTCTGTCACTTACGCAGGGCCAATGTGTTGGTCTCACCATCCCAAACCCTCCTCTGCTGAATGGTCACAGGCCAGAGATTCCCAGAGGTCAGTGGGAATATTACATTTTCCTACTGAGGCTTTGAGCACATCCTTGAAGCTTTTCCTCTGTCTGCCTGATAAACTCTTCCAGTGACAGAACTTGGAACAGAGCTCTTTTGGGAATCTGGTGTTGAGCCCACAAATGATATGGTCTGCCCAAGGTAGCTAATGGTGTAATTTGGATGTCAGTACTGAGGATGTTTTCCTGGGAGACGATGCTGGCATTGGTTCGCTGATCTTTCCAATGTACTTGGAAGATTCTGTGGAGATAGTATCTTTCCAGTGCCTTGGGGTCTGCTGTCAGTAGTCCAGGTCTTAGAAGGACGGGGATCGCTGCTTTGTGCCAGGTCTGAGGTCTATATCGCCAAGTATCCTTTTCCTTGATTGACCGAAGACTGTGCTAATATATTGAAGGTGAATTTTATCATCAATATCTGCTTTCACTTCATGGTTCCACCTGTGGGAAATTAACTCTGCTCATTCTGTCAAAACTCTATTTAGTTAACTGCAAACTGAGTAAGCAAAAATTGATCCATTGCTTTTTTTGTTACAGAGTTTGAAATTGAGAGGCTTTAGAAAGGGTGAGTTGATGCAAATCTAATATTTTTAAATTTTTTAAATAGAAAGACTATTAATTGAACACTTTCTCTGCCTCATCTTGTTACCACGCTGTGAAAAAGGCACATATGACCATATTAAAAATGATTAACCATTTTTCTAATTTTATTATGCATGTAACTCAAGTGGTTATTACTCATATTTGTAATTATTAGCCTTGACAGTAAAATTCGTAATGATACCTGTAACTAGAATAGCTATTAACTACAACAATAAATGTAGCAGCTAATAACCATGCCTATAATTCTAGTAACTATTTGGCCATGTCTGTAGTTCTAGTACATATTAAATCTCCCAATAATTCTTAAAAATTATCAACCATACCTCTAATTCCAATATTAATAATGTTAATAGTGCTAGTAACTATTGGCTTTGCAAGTAACTTGAGTAAAAGTTAATTACACAGGTGCTTATAAATCAATTTCATTTTATTCTATTACCAATTAATCATGGCTATAATAGAAAATAAGCAAACTGCAGATACTGAAAATCTGAAATAAAAACAGAAGGTGTTAGAAATGCTCTGTAGGTCAAGTAGAGTCTGTAGAAAGAGAGAAAGAGATGTTTCAAGTGGACAAAAATATTAGATGAATTTTTTTTATAATTCAGACAAATTTCTCAAATTGAGAGGTGGGAAAAGAAAATTTACAGAACAATTTAGATTTATAAGACTTAACTGTTAGCTTTATCCTTGTTGAAGAAGGATATGCTGTATGTAATTTACCAATTGCTTGAATAATTATATTTTCATGTGCAACACTTCCAAATTTATGGAAATGTTATCCCGGTAAGTAATGTTCCATCAGAGAACATAGATGGCAGATAGCTAATAAATGTAATTCTCTGTTCATTGTCAGGGCTTTATGTTGGTCCTTCTGCACTGGGACATTCTGTCTGAGGGATAATTAGGTGTTGCCTCACTCTTAATGAAGACCTGCAGACTAGGGAGGGGGGGGTGGACTAGTTTTATTCATTCCTTCAAGCAATGTGGAGATCACTGTCAACACAGGCATTTATTGCACGATCCTCCCCCTGACTACCCCCATACTATGCAGGCAGGAAAGAGGCAATAACATTGATGTGTGACACAAGGATTGCACTGGGTGAAGGTGGCTGATTTCCTTCAGTAAAGAACATTAGTAAACTAGATGGGTTTTATAACATAATCGGTAGTTTCAAAATTAGTGTCACTAGATCTTTTTAACTTCCATATTTTGTTTAATTACGAATTTAAATTTGCTCAGCTGCCTTGGTGGGATTTAAGATGATCTGTAGATTAATTGTCCCAAACTCTCTTCGCTCATCCAATAATTTACTTGGGTTAAATGCTGCAGCCTAACTCTGGCCCAACAACAATGCAATGGGTACATTGTGACAAAAGTTGGAACTCTGTACAAAATGCTGCAAACCTGCTTGTATTGGATATATGAAGTTCCAATTACACACAAAGAACTCAATAACATCCAGAGAAAAAGCAGGCCACTTCTCTCTAACATTGACACACTGCGGATGTGGCACGTACTGCATACAGGATTTACTTCAGCAACTTGACGAGCTCTCTTCTGTACCATATCTTATAATTGTAACCTTCCCCATCAACAAGGTCAGAGACAACAAATACTTGGTGCAACACAGGTTCTAGGTTTCCATCAAGAACCTTCATTTAATTTGCTCGTACATCATGCACTTCTTTAACAATGCCGTTGCAAGATCCCGTCTAACATGCCATAACAGGCTACAAGACGAAGTCGGGCTGCATAGTTAACAACAGTGCATCCCTTCCTGACGAAATTAATGCATTCTATGTGCATTTTGAACAGAAGGGAAGTGGATTGTCACCACCCACCCTGAC
>JARFYF010000053.1:14056441-14072144 GCA_030265395.1 Rhina ancylostomus | reverse complement strand
AGACCTCCGGGTGTCCAGACGGGATCTCCCGGCAGTGCAGCTCTCCGTGTGTGTGTGTGTGTGTGTGTGTGTGTTCATGGCTCGGGAGTAGGACTCGCAAGCATCCAAAAACGGAGTCACGACTGATGCTCTCAAACTAGAGTGAGACTGGGGACGTTGTGCTGTTCAAACCCAATCCAAGATTGTTTCAGAAACTTTATTCTCAAACCAGCACGCTTAGAGCTCAAATTTAACTATTTATTCTGTTGGTTGTGTCATCTTGATGTGTGAAATTGGCTGCCACGTTCGCCTACATTATCCATATGGAAAGATAAATTCATCAGGTACAAAGTACTTTGAGAAGTTCAAAGCACAACAAACTGAAGCTCTTCTTTCTTCAGTTACATTGTACCGGATATTTTGTCCTGTATTGCACTCAGTTTATGAACGCTGGTGATTCTTATCCAGTTTTGGGGCATAACTTCTTAGTGACAAATTTAGTTGAAACTATTCTGCCATTACCTTTTTTTTTTAAATTATGTACATAATTTATGATTAAAAATGTTTTGCTGTAAGTAGGAAAGGAAATCTTTGATCTTGGATAAAATGTTTCATGAAAATTGATTCAAAGTTTGCTAACTTTTAGAAATTGGATTAGCCTGTGGATCTTGGAAGTGGTTAAAACTGGGTTAGCTTTTAAATTTGGGTAATTGAAGTCATTCTTTGCTTTGTAGCAACACATTCTTTGAGCTTTTGGTGCTTTGAGAATAAACTTTTTAGTTCAAAGGGTGACAAATCTGCAAAAAATGAGTAGTAGCTCTTATCTGCAATATGCTCTTTGGGTTGTGTTCTTATTGACTGAAAAGGAATCGTGAAGAAAAGTGGATTCATGTTGATCTGTTGCCTTTCACAGTTTTGGGGTGTCCAAAAGTATAGAATGACAGAAATATAGTCTCCGCTGTAACTTTGGAAACAGCACTGTCCCACACGCAATGATTTGGTAATGACCAATTATGTGTTTAGATGTTGGATGAGGGACATCTATTAGTCCAGGATACTGGGAAAATACTCTTGCCCTTCAAAATTATGTTTTTTCACTTTTAGCCAGGGGAATAGAGAGGGCTCTGGTTTAACATCTCAATTGAAAGATAGGGATAGTTGGTGCAAAATAGACATGTTGCTAACAGATAACATGGGTGTTTCTAATGATGACATTATATAGCTGATGGACAATTCCACCAAATACACAAGAACTACCTGTATTGCTGCATCTGCAGCTCAGTTAGATTGGGCTTGTTTGCTTGACTGAAGATACACTGTGGTGTATCTTGTCCTTGGAATGTCTTCAAATGATTAGCAACCAGTAACTTTTGAGATGCAGTCACTGTTCTTTTTGTTAAAAGGTATAAAGTGGGTTTGATTGGAAGCATGGTTTTGGTACTTTCATTATTTATCAGATGTGCTCTTCACTTTTCTAAATGGGTAAAGACTGGGTAGTAGGCTAGCAAGCTAGAGGTTGAGAATACAAGGTGAAAGATATTGAATTAAGTAAATCTTGTAATTTATGGATCGGTAACTAAAATGGCAATAGAAGTTTCCAGGAAGCTATACAAACCCAACTAATTCACTAATTTCCTTAAACAAAATAAAGCTACATCCTTATCCAGTTTGGCCTACGTGTGGCTTCAGCCAACAATAATCCTTAATGAAACTGGAAAATCAGATGCTAACTGTTAAGGTCTTTGGCTTTAAAATGTCTTTCTGGGACATCTAGGGCTACGCAATTAATATTGTCCATGGCAGAATATCCCACATTACAAGACGTTTTTAGAACAAACACCAAGATTGATGCTGAGGAAAGGATATCAACCTGATGCATTAGCTCTTTCTCCTGGTTGCTGTTTGACCTATCAAGTATTTCCAGCATTTTCCTGATTAAAGAACAAGGCAGTAAGGGTTCTATTTGAAGCCCAGGTAATTTCTTTGCAACTGATGTTTGCTTCCAGCATGGAAGATGATTACTAGGGAAGACAGTCCTGTTCTGCAGTTTAAATTTAAAATTTTAAATTTTATTTACAGCGCGGTAACAGGCCCTTCCGGCCCAATGAGTCCGTGCCACCTAGTTTAAACCCCAAATTAACCTACCATACGTCTTTGGACCTTCATTATGGAATCTTTACTATTCATCTGTGAAGCCAAATGGAACCTTCATTTGACGTAATCTGTTGCATGAGCAAGACAGCCAAGTTGCATATCCACTAAATCACTCAGCTTTGACTTTAACTGTCTCATATGCTCACTCACATGTTTAGCCTTGACTTGATTTCAGTGGTCTCCTGATTGACTGCTCATTTCCATTACCTTGATGTCCTTCAGAATTTTACTGGCCAGATGCTATCTAGCATCAAACCATATTAACCAACACTACTTGTGCTTGCTAGCCCACATTGACAGAAATTTTTTGGCTCCTTGACTTTAAAACGCCCCAATCTTGTTTTCAAAACTCTTCTATTGTTTTTCCTTTCCATATCAGTGTAACCTCCAATTCCAGTATTCTCCAAGATCTCTCAGCTGACCAATACTGGCCTCTTGTGCATTCCCAATTTTAATTGTTTCAATATTTTGAAACTTGAAACTTCATACAGCACGGTAACAGGCCCTTCCAGCCCAGCAAGCCCATGCTGCCCAATTACACCCATATTAACCTACTAATATTAACCTAATATTAATGGCTGGTCTTTCAGCTGTGCAGGAAGAAGGCTTTGGCATTCCCATAATAAACGGTTTCATTCTCCAAAGCTGCTGCATGACGGTGATATCTCCTATGTGGTCTGATTCCAGATTTTTTTTTTGCTATTGCACCTGTGAACTTTTGTTGGACATTCTTCAAGGTAGTGGTGCTGTGTAAGTGCAAGTCGTTGTCTCGCCCGAAAGCTGACACCTTTGATGTTGCAATAATCCCTCGCTGCTGCATAATACACATTAGCCTAGATTTTGTGCTACAGTTTCTGAAGGCAGACAAACCAAGATTGCTAAAAATTGCTTGACTGTAATTTTATATTTGACATTTAAATTTTCAGAATTATAATAAATGTTCTTACAAAAAGGATGTGATTAAGCTAGAAAGCCTGCAGAAAAGAGTCACAAGGATGTTGCCTGGATTGGAGGGCTTGAGTTATTTTTTAAAATTTTTAAATTTTAAGTTTTATTTACAGCGTGGTAACAGGCTCTTATCAGGAGAGATTGGTTAAGCTAGTTTTTTTTTCCTGGAGCGAAAGAGGCTGAAGGGTGACATGATTGAGGTATATAAAATTGAGAGACGTAGATAGGCAGTGTATGTTTCCCAAGGTAGGGGTATCTAAAACTAGACGGCATGGGTTTAAGGTGAGAGGGATGAGGTTTAAAGCAGATATGGGCATTCATTTTTCTCCCAGAGTAGACTATATCTGGAATGAGCTGCTAGAGCAGGTGGTGGAGCCAGGAACAGTAACAACATTTAAGAGGCATCTTGACGTGTAGTTGAATGAGAAGGGCATAAAGGTGTATGAAATTAATGCAGGCAAGAGAGTTTAGTATCGGTAGGCATGATGGTATGCAGTGGCCCAAAGGGCTTGTTTTTATACTGTACATCTCTGACTAAATGTAATTTCCTTGAAGGGTAAATCAAGGTAGCAATAATATCATGAATCAGATCATTGCAAGTAAAAGTTGTTCCTTCTGCACTCTTTGGACTGCCCCAGTTATTTATATCTGTTAAGACCTTTCATGTGCAAGAACCCCTTCTGAACCCTATCTATAATCAGAAATAATCCTACTTCCCACTAATACTACATAGTTAAAGGAAATTGCCCTTTCTTCATCGATGCAGATCTTTGACAATGTTGGCAAAGTATACTCCAAAATAGGAGAATGCACAAGTCCTTGGGTGGGGAATTGGGAGGAGATGATGTACAAGGACTTGTAGGGTTGGAAGTTAGACTGGAGCAGGAACATGTTTTGACTGGGCATAGTGCAGTTCAATTCTGTATTGATGAAATATATCCAAAAGTACAATTCTAATTATGGAACCTGGATTGTACTCTGCTCACTTCTACTTTGTTCTGCCATTGGGGAAAAGATATCATCAGGGCTACCGGTCACATTTGTTTAAATATATAAAAAAAACAAAATGGCAAGTTGTAAAACACTGATTTATTCTTGTAAGTGAGCCCTTTCTTTGGTTCAATTTGATCAAATGCCATTACTGTTGGGCATTGATGTTGTGCAGTCTGCCAGAGGAAAAATAGTGATTTCCTATCCTCTCGTGCTCCTATAGTTGTGGTAAATCTCCTTGAAAATCTGGCACTTATCCAAAAAAAATGCTTGTTTCACAATCTGAAGTGTCAGATTTGTAGAACAATTTTGAAAGCTGAATTAATTTCACAAACACTTGGGTACACAAACATTTAGCCATGTATGGCAGTTAATGTCAACCTGAAGTATTTGCTGGAGGCTTTAATGAGAATTGGTACACCAGCTATAGTGCAGTTGGTTGGTAAAGGGCTGGAGAAATCCTTTGCCCCAACTGAATGGAGAACATCCTAGCATCCAAGTCAGAAAGTTTAAGCATAATTTCAAATCATTTATGAGGGGTGGGGGAATTGTTAATTGCAGTACTAAGGGAATATGATTTTGTCAGTTGTTTTTGAAATGAGATGGTAAACCAAAGCCTTGTTTGTCTTTGGGCATGAGATTCCATGCCGTTATTTCAAGAAGAATGGAATTCTCCATTGTGTCCATGTCAGGTCTTCATCTAAAACAACTGATTTAGTCAGTCTGCTTAAATTGCTTTTCTATAATATTAAATGTACTTCAAAGATTACTCCATTAGCTGTAAATTGCTTTGGGGCACTGAGGTAGTTAAAGGCACTATACAAATGCAAGGTTATAACTTTATCACCTTGGGCTGCATGTCTTTGTGCATATTCTGATACATTGTGTAAATAGGCATCTGATTGATGCCTGGGCATGGGCTTGCTTAGATGGTATACCTAATGCACTTATCGTTGCCCAAATATATTCTGCACAAGCCCATTGACAGGGTAGGGAGAAAGAAACCCCTTTCTGGTAATGGAGTATCTAGGACAAGGGACATTAACAACTGAGTTAAGAAATGCTTCATGCAAGGATGAGGAAAAATATGGAACTCTTTATAAAGCAGTGAATCAGTAAATTTGCTGCATTAGGAATATGGAGTCAAAACGGGTAGATGGGATTAGTAATTAATTCACATCATTACTTAGAATGATGGAATAAACACAAGGGGTTGAATAGCTTGTTCCTGTTTGATTTCCTGTCCCTCATGACTCATTTAAGATTCCTAGCCTTGTATTTAACCGTCTCTGGCCTCGTGCCTTCCCATATGAGGCGACAAAGCTCCAAGGTATCTCTAATTCCTCTGGCCTCATCGTCAAAGACCATGCCTTCATCTAATTTCCTCTTCCTGGAATTTTCTTCCTTGAGTTAACATGCTGCTTCAACTTCATCTCTGCCCAATTTCTGCTCACCCACCATAAAAGTCCTTGAACTTATTGCTTGCTTTTGTCTTATTACAACTGTGAAGCATCTGGGAATATTTTTGTGTTTTAATAATATCATGTACATTCAGGTTGCTTTAGTTTGATCGCAGATAGAAAAAGCCTAGATTCATAAATCTCTGTGTGTGTTACTGGATGGAAGAGATTGCGAGAGGGGAGAAAAAAGTAGAGTAATTTACCATCTCAAGTTTCCTTACCTAGTCTAATATCAAATGTGTCCTTGGAGGAGTGGAGGTTGAGCAGTCTTTGTGTAACCATGTGATTTTTATTTTATGGATTGGTACGTGCACATTGTCTATGCAAGTGGTGTAGCCGGGTTGTTTAATACATTAATGATCCATGTACTGCTTAATAATGGGGTAACTAACGTTTGCAATGTTAACACTATTTTACATGCTGTTGGTCACAACAGTATTGTAATCAGATTTGTGTATTACCTGCCTAATAATGTGTAAAGATCTAAAGCAAATTGGAAATAATTTAAAATAGCAAAAATTAACTCAACATTGAACATTCTCTAGTTCTCATAACACAAATGAATTATTGTTGATGTATTAAAGAATTTCCATAGTCAGGTGTTGACGAGGAAGAAAGAGTTGGTTACTGTGCAGTGAGGTTTAACTCTTCCTCTGCTGACAGCTCTGGACATTTGACGTTCCCATGTCTGGCTTGTTTATTGAGAGCTTTCAGTTGTGCAGTGCTATTGAAAATCAGCTTGTGCACTGGGTTTGGATTATCACAGAATTTGTACAAAATATACATTTATTTTGTAAAACACCTGTTCTAGCTATTATTGTTGCTATTTGAATCTCGCTAGAATTGTTTGGTTTTTTTTTCAAGCTTAAACTTGCCCTTCCCTCCCATGTTTCCACCAAACTGTGTTTCAATTGGAGTGCAAAGTACTATTTAAAGTCAGTGCCAGTTACTTCCTGGTAATGCTCTCAATAACAGGGTAGCATTCTTGGCCACGCTAGTTATCTGGTCAAAGTCTAACGCACTTGGAACCTTGGTAACCGTATGAAAAATAAACCTAAGCAATGTTGTGCATTCAACTCAACTTGCTCTTGCCAAGGTAGTTTCTTGACCTATGGAATGAATTCTGCACTTTTTGACTGGAATGTGTAAGGAAAGAATTTCAAATCTTAGGGGCTGTATGGTTGAAGAAGTGGTCACTAATGTAGAATGATGAGAGTGGAATGCATTTGAGGCCAGAAATGAAGTCTAAAGATTGACGTTTGAAGAACTTCGGTTTAGGGCACTATTGGTTGGGGTTTTCCGTGCTCGTGGGTGCCAACGTTTCATTAAGTTCAGATTATAACTATTGTCAAGGTTCTAGTGTCATAGCCCTACTGGATAGCTAACCAAAATCAAAGTTCAGAAACTCGTTCATTACCACATCTAACATGAAATAATGGTGTAGCCATTATCATCCTTGTATTTAGAATTTCCAAATTAAGGATTCATGTAAAAACTGACTAGGAAGCTGCTTTTCCTGATTTGATAGGCAAGTATTTGGCCTTGATCTTTTGTTTTGAGCATTGCAGCAAACTTGTTCTAAAATCTGGATGAAAGGTTGTATGTGTTTTGGAGTTAGCTTCTCTGCAACTCACTAGACCTACTGTGCTTTAGTCAAGTCTTAACATATAATTATTTTACATTTTGGAATCAATAAGAATAATTTGGTTTGTTAATTGATCAGAGGTGGGATGCTTGGACATTTTCTTTGCTAACTGAAGTTTGGATGATAATGCTTTTAACAGCTATCCCACATCAGAGAAATTTCCAACAACATGCATTTTAATTAAAGTTGTCAACTTCTAGAACAAAATACTTGTTTTGTTTAATCAGTGTGGGGACTTAAGTACCTCCATGAATGGTGATAGGCCTTGCTGAATAACAAGTTAATACTGAAATTGAAAGAGGTCACTTGATCTTGTTAACCGGATCATACTATCATTGTCATGGCACACTTCATCTAGCCAAATCTGGCAAGATTCCTATATTGAGTTGTTGCCACATTTAGCTAGGAGTGACGATATAGCTATGTCAATCACCTACCCTTTAGTTTAGCTCCTTAAGCAACAGCATGTTACCTTTCATTTTCTAACCTCAGTGCACCACACAGCACCAGGTGTGACAAAATCAGTTTTCAGGTTTTTATGCTTATGAGGCTGGTATAAGCATACGAGTTGGAGCCTGTATTAAGGACAAATACTTGTGTGTCAGACTGGTTTCTAGTGCATATCTCTACCTATAAAAAGTAGGTGATTGGCATAGCTGCACTATCACAGCTAAATGTGGGAACAAACGTATTACGTGGATACACTGGAATTTGGCAAGATAATGTGTCATGGCAATTTATTAAGATCTGGTTAAATTGACTTCCTTTCAGCTTTAGTACCACCTTGTTATTATATTGCCAGGAGACATCTCCGATGTAGCAAGTACGTTTGTTGCCAGTTTCTTCTCTCACCTACCACAGGGATCCCACCACCTGCCTGTTCCATCTCTCCTTGTCGGAGGAAGTTAGCTACAGAGTCCTGCTGCCCTACACCACATCATTCTGCTGGTCATTTTAGCAAGCTGCAGCTAGCAAGCACTTGTTCTTGTTTAACCTTTTGAGTAACCAGTATTGATATTTGTCATATTAGTTTGTGCTTAATTATACACTGCATAAAGCTACCATTTAGTAATATCATTCTTCCAGACAGAGACTTCTAAAGAATGGGCTAATAACAATATTCTACTAATCCTGCTAAGGGTTCAAGACTGAGGGTCCTGAATACAAAAGGTTAATTGGGATATTTTAAGATGCTTGCTATTTCAGATTATTTCCCTTTACTCATAAGATTTATTTTTTGTTTAGTGTCGTACAGTCTGACCAGCAATTCAAGTATGCTGCTTCATACTTTTTAGGAAGTGGATTTGTGCCCCAAAATAAATGTGAATATTAGCAATACTGTGTGCTGGTGATGATGATCCATTGCACAACCCACGTATGGCCTTGAAATTTATCCAGATCCCACTGTCTCTAGTCTTTTCAGAAGCAGAAGTGCAGTCTTGTTCTTTGGGAAGAATGGGATGCACTCCAAGACTCTGTCTCTAAGTGCTGATTCCTTTTGAGGCCATTATCTTTTGGTAGCTGTAATCTGGAAAGAATGTCCCACATTTTCTCATAATTGCGGAAAAAAAACTTGCTTGGCATTGTGCTCCAAAACCATCGAGTGCCTCAGCTTAGTACAGGCCTATTAATGGCATTCTGCAGGATTCTATGATCACAGTGCCTTTACAGTATATCAATGCTCCTGCAGCCTTTATGATTGTGGTGCACTGTATGCCCACATTGTCAGTATATTCTATCACAATATTATAATTTGGAAATCTGACACAACATAGCTCATCTTCATTTAAAGTTATATTGCTGCACTTTTTTTTACTGGTGTCATATAATATGAAACTATTTTTCTGTAATTTTTCTTATCCCTCACTTGAACGTTGCAATGAAATTTAGTGTCCAGCTAAGGGAACTTTATTCTCTTTCAGGTGATCTTTTGAGATGCCAAGCCTTTGAATAAAACTGTTAAGAGTATTGGGAAGGGCCGATTGGGGAGAACTGGAGCAGGGCCTTCATGTAAAAATGTAGGTGTGTGCATGTGAAAGAGAACGTTTGAAATCTCTGCATAGGGTTGGCTGAGAAAATCATATTGTAGGGCAAAGTTTAAACTGAGGTAAATCCCAGTAGTAGGGGTTAGCTAATGTTAAAAAGACTCTTGGCTTATGGCAGGACAGTAGGTCTGGGGAATATTTAAAAACTAAAGTTTTGCAATCTTGTGAAATAGGGTGAGCACAATCACAATTCAGGATGCATTAGCAATAAAGCTTGTATTTATATAATTCTTTGCCTGACCTCTGAGCATTCCAAAGTGCTTAATGACAATCATTTTTTCACAGAAATTTATGATGTGCGAAGAGCCCATGACATGGGAGGAGCCCATTTGGTGCTTTGTGTCCATGTACAGTTACTTTAATATCAGAAAGTATTAAAGTGTTTCCCTCAATTCATTCAGTAAGGCTGCAAATGTGAAAGGGCAAGTTATTAATGTCCTGTGTGAAAGGATGGACAGGATAAGTTTTCTTATTGTGCTTTTATGATTTCCATTATTTTTAGTTATTGTACAATTGAACTACATGTATTTGATGCAGTCTTAATTTATTCTCCATCACAGGTGGCTCTGATGAAAATGGGAAAAGTCGGAGACCAGATGAATACTTGGGGAAAAAAACAAAGAAAAAGAAGAAAAAGAAACACAGAGAAGGTGAACGACCAAGGCAGTTAAAAATGTACAATAAGGAGGTGCAGACGACCTGCGCAGGGCTCACTCGTGTTGACCTTGATACTTTGGGGCAAGGTTCTTCTGATGAGTCAAGTATAATCAACCAAGCTTCGATTAAACATGAGGAAGAGCTCAAAAGGTTGGACCTGAAAATGAGCCATTGTCCCATCCCCTCGTGTGCACAGTTGCCATACTTATCACACAGAGACTACTGTGTCCGGAAAGGATTCTTGCGGACAGGTTCCTCTAAATTTGCCCACTTAATTCATGTGGAACATCAGCCGAATGGTGGTGCACCAGTGCTCCATGCCTACATGGATGAACTCTCTTTCTTGTCTCCTATGGAGATGGAGAGGTTTGCTGAAGAGTTTCTTGCATTGACTTTCAGTGAAAATGAGAAAAGCGCAGCGCACTACGTAATGGCTATCATACATGGGGCAGCAGCCTACCTGCCAGACTTTCTGGATTATTTTGCTTTCAACTTCCCCAACACTCCAGTAAAAATGGAAATACTTGGGAAGAAGGATATAGAAACTACAACCATCTCAAATTTTCGGTCTCAGGTAAGGTTTAATGCTTTATGCCCTTTTAATCAATTTTTGAAAGGTGAGGTGAAATATAAAAAGACTGCAGTACTAATACCCTGCAAAAGGTCATTAAAACAAAAATTCTTATCCAATTAGAAATAATCTATTGTGTCTGTTATAAATTCTAACACCACCCTCCCAAGCCACCTCCATGTTTAAGCACCTCATCTCTGAATGGTATATGTCTTAAAATTATACTATCTGCTGTCAGTGAGGTCAGCCAGTCAATACCTGCAGGATAGAAAGCGTACTATTTTGCATGGTGTTTCCTGTACAGCTGGAAACATTCACCATTGAAGTACATTGACCATCAGACAAAATGGTAATTTAGAAATCCCTCCCACCCCAGACTAAATTCCTGACAGACATAAACTGGCAAGAACTGACAACCGTCCACTGAAAGTGAAGGGTGCTACCAACTATATCGCAGCTGAATACTCTCACCTGTTATTTAAACCGCATCCCAAAAGCACCCATCTTGAAATAAAAATATATATATTGGAATTATGGAAGTACGTGTGGTAAACAAAGTGATACAATTTTCTTAATTAGCTTTGCTAAAATCATATGATATGACTATATTTTGTTACCCACAAAGGCAGAGAAATAGCAGCCCAACATATAGCACACTCTACTGAATCTGATGCTTTGTGGCTTAAACCAAATCTGGAGATTTGGTTATATTTTTCTATAGTTTCAAAGTGTGTGCAGGGGAATATTTGCACTTGTTGGATGTGTTACCCCCTTGCATCAAATTAGAACACAACGTAAGAAGGTACAAGTAGGCGCTTTAGCCTTTCATGCCTGCGCCATCGTTCAGTAAAATATAGCTGATATATTAAGTCTGCCATCTTCCTGCAGTAACTGTCTATCTTTGGATTCCCTTAACATCCAAATGTTTAAAGCAGAGAAAAATGCCACTTGGCCCAAAAGGTCTGTTAGTGTTATAATCTCTCAATTCTGGTCTCATCCTTGCAGCTTTGAGTAGTAAAGTGTTAACCAGGGCACTAAACTAATATGCGCACATTCATCCCAAACATTCCATGCTCCACTCCAGTCACTTCCCATCTTTCTCAACGAATTCTTATCTGCAATCCGTTTATTCCTTACTTCTCTATATGTTTATGTACTTTTAATGTGTCTATATTGCTGGGCTCAATTACTCCCTGTTGTAGCAAATTCCATATTCTTGCCATTCTCTGGACAAGAGTGTTTTTAAATTCTTTTTCCCCCCACTTGATTTCCTAATGATTATCTTATATGGGCAACCTTTTCTCCTGCTTTACCACACACAAGAGCATTCACTGTGTCTCCATTCTCAAAATATTATGACATCAATTACAGCACTCATTAGTCCTATCCTTTCATGAGTAAAGAAATGCAGGCTGTTCATCTTGACATGTATAACCGTACAGTTCTGGTAACATCTGGTTCAAATCTTCTTTGAACTTTTGCCAGTGTCTCTATATTCTCTTTATAACCTGGCAACCAGAACTGTGCAGAGTTCTCCAAGCATGGTCTAACCAAGATTCCAAGCAGGTTTAGAATAATTTTGCTACTTTAAATTCTATCACTGTAGAAATAAATCAGAGGTCTTAGCTTGCTTTCATTTAAATTATATTGGATTATGTTGCAACTTTTGATAATTTGTCTGTCTGTACTCCCATCTTTTTCTGCTCCTTTATCTCACTTAGCAACTAGGGAAGCTAGAAACATAGCAGCAATAAATTGGCTGATGATCACAATTTGTGACCATTGGGCAATGATAAACCAAGAGGAAGACTTGGAGCTCTCAGATTCATACTTGAAACTGGTGATTGTGAGGGACATTATGCCCTGTGAGAAAATGTAGCAGGCTGTATGGGCAACTAGCAAGATAATTTATTGATACTTTTTAAAAGTGGTATTTAATTTTCAATACACAAAATATTGATGGAATTCAATAGCTATAGAAAACTTCAGCAAACACCTGAATAACAGGGGAGAAGAAGGATTGGAGGAAACAGTGTAGGTTTATCTTTTGTACTGGGTATATTTGCTTTCTGCCCTCTACAAGAGTTTGGCCAAGCACTGCCTCCATCTCTTGTACTGATCTGTGTTCAGGATGTTTGTTAGGGGTGTGAACAATGATGTATTGATCAGACCTTTGAAAAGGAGCCTAGAAGATCTGCCACTTAAGTACAAGGCAGGGCCCCATATTATGCTTTGCAATTGACATCACATGAACAAGATTACTCAGCAATAGGCGAATGAGGCTAGTGGAAGAAACTCATTGCTGTCTTAGTAATTGTTGAACAGTTCTGAGGAAGGTCCAATTGGCAATGTGTTGGATAAATGAGGCTGGTTAGCACATAACTGCATTCCCATATCAATTTTGAGTCAACTTCCTTTCATTCTACGCTATGCTGGGTTAATACATGAAAACTATAGCTCACTCAGGTTAATAGATTTTTGCATATTAGAAGAGTCAAGGGATGAGGAAAATTGGATTGAGGTAGAAGACAGGCCACAATCTTGTTGAGAGGCAGAGCAGGCTTGAGGGGCCTAACAGCTGAATCCTGCTACTTAACATTTTTGTTATGTTGCGTGTTGGTCAGTCTGCATTTTACCTCTTACCTTTACCTCATTTAAACAAAAAATGCATGTAATGAAGTCAGCAAGGACTATGAATTCTGCAGTCATACTGCGGAGGCAAGCTCAAGGTCGCCAATACCTAAAGCTGGAGGGGTGAAATCCTCTTGTGTTTTCAGGAATATTTTGTTGATAAAAGCCACAGAGACATAAAATTTGTCAGAAATCAAACAAATAATATTCCAGAAGTGACTATGGAATAATTCCCCTTGTGACTTTTTTCCTCATTTCGGTGATATACTGTGTTAGTCATAAGAAAGAGTATGCCATTTAGTCCCTTATGCGTGCTCTACCATCCAATAAGGTCATGGCTTATCTTTTTCTTCAGCAGCACTTTCCTATGTCCCTTGATATCTAAAAATCTATTGATCCAACCATGATAACAATTTCTTAAAGTGAGGGGATCCAATTCAGTGATTGTTGTTTTTGCTGGCCCTTATTTGGAATTAGAGCAAAATATGGCAACCATTTCCCATGTCACAAAACATAAAATCCATGTTCTAGTCCCTTGAGTCCAAATCATTAATGTGAATGAAGAACAACAAAAGCTACATCCAGAGGTACAAATGGGAGACAAATCCATGTGTTGATGCATTGGATTATCAATGACTTTCCAAATGGAAACCTTGGAATGCTTATTGCCTCATAAATGACATTAAACATTTGTGCACTACAGTGTGGAAGGGCATTGTATTTTATTTTGCTAAATAGGGGGAACATACCATCAACTTTGAAGATCTAACTAGTAAGGTGGTTAGCGTGAATGATAAATTTTCTAAGTTAATTTTGTAACTGCAATTCTTGCAATTATTCAACAAAAACAATTACTGAAGCATATTGTAATCTGCAGGTAGTTTAACCTGATTATTGAGAACGAACAGCACAAAAGTGAAAGGAAAGCTGGAGGGGTGTATAATGGCAGTTGCAAGGAATACAAACCTTTGCACATAGGGTGTTTTTAAAATGCACTAATGGCCTCGCCTAATACAGTAGTGGCTTTTCAGAAGATTCAATAAAGCATGTGTTCATTTTAAAATATAATCTAACCTAATGGGTTCCTTTGTAGGAGCTGCTCCCAGATTAGTGCTTGCTCTGAATAAATGAGGAAGCTGGAAGAATGCCAGAGAGACTGAGTAAGCGAGTGGTTATAAATATTTGCTGAAAGTCTCACTTAGAGACTGTAACTTAGCTGTCTGACTGTGTCCTCGGGTGACGCTGTTCCTGATTAAAGACAAAGTCTTGGCAGAATCTGGTTGTTGCTTAAAAAAAAGAAAACAGCTTGCATTTGCTGTATAATACCCTTTTAAACCAGTTTGTACAATTGTGAGACAGCAATATGATTTGCTTTTATTTATTATTGGCAAAACATTGTTAAATTAATCAATCATATTGAATATGCTGCATTTACATTGTGAGGTTGATTGTTTTGAACAAACATAGTAGTGGCGTTATTTATTAAAAATTTCCTTGCATTTCCTAAGGCAGATATAGTCATACTGCACAGAAACAGGCCTACTCTTCCATGGCAACCCATCTATACTAATCTCATTTACCAGCACTTGGTCTATAGTCTGTTAAGCCTTAGTGAGTCACATGCTTGTCTGGACATACTCAGATGTTGAAAATGCCTTCACTACCACATCAGGCAGTGTATTCCAAACTTCACCGATCTTTGGCTGGAAAAAAAAATCATCTCGTATCCTCTCTAAACCTCTCATTCCTTATCTTGTTATCGGCATCTCTGGTATGAGAAGAATTTACTGCTGCCTACCATATCTATGCTCCTCAACTTTATACAACTCTTTCCAGCTGCTGCCACTCCCCACCCTAGGCTATCCAGTGTCACCTCGCAACAGACATTCCATCCCAGGCAACATCCTGGTGAATCTCCTCTTTACCCTCTCCGGAGCAAGCATGTCCTTCCTATACTGTGGTGAGCAAAACTAGATACTATTTTTCATATGTGGCCTCACCAATGTATTATAAAGCTTTAACATAACTTCAGTGCTCATATATTCCAATCCCTGCCTAATAAAGGCTAACAGTCCGTCTGCCTTCTCTACCACCCTATCTGCCTGTTCTGCACCTAGGAATCTTTGGACTCCTAATATCAAGCCAACCGTAATTGGACTTGTTGCTACCAGTGTGCTGAGCCAATGCCTAGATAACATTCTGAACTCCTAGACAGGACCAACTTTCGCTTGGCATTGTCAGCAGTATATGATCACCACTTTGAGTCTAATCTTACCAATGTAGCTCTTGTGTTGCTCCAGTCCTCAGGGTAAAGGTTAGCCGTCCATTCATCATTTGATGATTTTCTGCACCTGATGGTGATATACAAATGATCCACATATATGGATATCTGAACCGCTTTGGACTGGCACTGTCTCCACTCTTTCAATATTTGGAAACATCAGACAAATGTTTATTTTCCTGTCATAGAAACATGGAAAAAACTACAGCACAATTCAGGCCCTTCAGCCCACTAAGCTGTGCCAAACATGTCCCTAACTTAGAAATTACTAGGCTTACCCATAGCCCTCTATTTTACTCAGTTCCATGTACCTATCTAACAGTCTCTTGAAAGACTCTATCA
>JARFYF010000053.1:14034663-14048694 GCA_030265395.1 Rhina ancylostomus | reverse complement strand
CTTCAGTCAGTAGGTTATTGGTTCATTCCTGAGACCTGACAACATAATCCAGTCTTGCATTTCATTACAGTACTGAAGGAATACTGTGCTCGGGATTTGCTGATTCAAAAGAAGCCAATAAAGGTCATGTGTTGTTTTGAGGGAATTAAGTGCATGTGGTTCCCCTGATTTTGGTTAACCTTTCTCCCAACCAATGTCTTAGGATATGGTTTGGTAATTGGGAAGGGCATGAGTCTTCATGGATAGACTTTTGATGTAGGGGTGATTGGGATGGTGTTTGAAGGGGGAAGTGGTCAATGCCAACAAAGGTGAACCATATGTAGTGAAGTAGAGAAGTTAGGTTGTTTGATTTTTAGTGGAAATTGGTTTGGGGGCAGGAAGAAGGTCTAATGGATGAGAAGTCAAGAGCTGTGTCTGAAGAGAGTAGAGAGAAACTAGAGAGATATGGTGAGCAATGACAAAGGACAAGGGGAGGCAAGGGGTTTAATGACTGGACACGAAAAGTGGAGACTGATAGGAATATATTGATGGATGTAGAGCACTGATGAAGCAGTCAGTATCAGGTGTCTTGTTAAAGTACCTGTAGCAGACCTGGGAATGAAAATATAGCCATATGTGGAAATCCTATGCTTGTGCACCTTTTATAGTATGAAGCAAGAATATGGATGTGGGTAAACTCAATGCAATTGAATTTGGAGGAAAAATGCCAGGTGTAATTAACTATCAGAGCTACAAGACTAGAGTCAGAAATGGTTTTTGTAAAACTATTTTAAAATGAGTAATTACACCCACCTGTGGCTGTCTAGGTCAGAGCATGATTGTTGCATCAGTGTTTTCCATCCATCAGTGCATTCTTATCACACTGTTTGCCCCTTTCCTTACCCAGCACCATTCATTTTCAGATGTAAAGTATAACGTTACTACATCAGTAGGTTCACCATCCCTATAGTAAAGTCTTCTCTTACTGGCACCTTTTTATTCCTATCTCCAATACTTTTTTACTTCTCGTAAATTACTGCATTTTTATTTTCTTGCATCTGTCCCATTTCATGCTTTGTTCCACTTTCCCTCGAAGGGTGCATTTTAAGAGAACCTCTGAAATAGAGGAGAAGATGTGCTAGTATGGCTAGTGCATTATGTCAGACACTGGTGCTGATTCCACTCAACCCTCTGGTGATGGTCTATTTATTTGACAGTGAAGGTGACATTCAGTAAAAGAATGCATGAAGGATTATATTCAGTTATTTTAAAATCTTCATCTTCAAACAGTTTTGATTTTGCCCATTGAATTTAACCTCCGCTGGCTGCATTTGCTCTGGTTTATAATGATTGATCTCATATTAATTTGAAATCCTGTTCCCTTTGTTGTATTACCATATCTTCTTCTGTCCATCAGAAAGGCATTCCACACCGAAGCCTCTGTTCAGGTTATGTTGATTAAGAATACAGTATAAAAGACTCATAAAGGGGTTGTTTTGTGCCTTATTGAGATAGGTAATAAATTGTGAAATCTTTTCTATTATGGTGAATACATTTTGCGGAAGGGAGAAGCAAACTAAATCAATGTGTTTGCATTTAAGTCTTAATCTAATGTTTAAAGTATCAACATTACTGTTTGTGTGATCGTGCTGCATGTAACTGCTACCTTTCCAGGTAGCAGAGGATCTGCCCTTTAAAGCTAAGTCATTGATTATAAGATGTTTTGGGATATCCCAAGGACATTGTAGGACACTTTATAAATGCTTTCTTGTACATTGATTTAAAAAAAAGACATGACAGTCCGTTCAGGTATTTCTTTTCCCACCTCAGTAACCTTTCGTGCCATGCAGGGTAATTAATGAGTGGTGATCAGAATTTGGTTATCTATCCTCTTGGTTCTAAAAAATATTTGCCACCATTTGTAACTTAGCTTATGGCACTTGTATTTTACAAGCATTAATGACACTGTTCCAGGAAAGCAGGTGTACTCTTCCTATTTTTAAGGTCCCTGTCTGAGAAATGAGACCCTGTATTGTTTGAGGACCACTATTAATATAGAGATTAGGAGTTAGAATTGTGTGAAGACTACTGAATGAAACCTGGTACATTTGCACCTCAATGTGTCTGATGGTGCTTGTTTACTGTGGGCAGTTGATCTACTTCTAAGGTTAGCCATGCACCAATAATGTAAAAGCCCTTGAGAATGAATAAGCCCTTGGGCTCATTAAACCCCTTTAAATTCTACTTCAGCTGTCCTTTCAGACCACCCTGTCTAACATCCACCAGAGCATTGCAGTTTCCCATTACAGCTTCCTGATTCTCATCAGAGATGCATTAAAAAAATACCAGCATGCATATTTGGTTCAAATGTTATTTAAAGTGCCTCCCTTTCCCCCTTGGGAGTATTTAAAATGTAAATTTGATGAGCGGTTCATTTGTATGAAGTTAAAAATAAGACATTTAAACGAGCATACTTTGTCTAAATTCAGAGTGTGCCACACCTGGCTCTGAAGTAGTTCTTGCAAGGTATTTTTACATTGCTGCTTATTGACAATGACTCACAATGTGGGAGAGTGGTGACGTGCACTAGCTTACCATATTTACGCTGATGCCGGTTGTCAAGATAAGGAAGCCAGATTTAGTAGAGTAAACACAGCAAGCTCTCACTTGGATACCGTTCTCCAGTGATTTGTTTATACTAGTGGAAATTAGATTTGGCCTTGCTCAACAACAATATTCTCTCATTTGGATCAGGTAATAGTGTGCCTTTAATTTAGGAAATTTATTACTAGTGCTCTTGCCTTTGTCTTAGAGGCTTTAAATTCCACTGGTCACTTAAAAAATCTTTAAAAAAATTAGACTGGTGTTTTAGTGCAGTACTTGGGGTGCTGCCTTGTTAAAGGTACCATGATTCCATCCAACATTAAACCAAAGTCACTCCTGCCCTTTCATAAGCACAAAGAAATTCCATGACACACATGGAAGAAAAGCAGGCAAGTTCATCCATTGCCTTAGCCAACACAATCAGTTCTAACCAACCCCGCTCCCCGTCCTTCCCTTTACTATGTGCAATTTATCTACATTGTTATATTTTGATCAGTTATCGAGTTCTTTGCAATACTGTAGAGCAAAGTACATGTAGATTTTGTAGAATGTGTAGATGTACATGTAGATTTTCAAATGTTTTATAATATACCACATAGTAGACGTGTTAAGAAAATTAAAGCCCACAGGAATAAAGAGATTGTGGCAGCATGAATGTGAAATTGGCTATGAACCAGAATACAGAGATCGTAAATGTTGTTTTTCCAGACTGGAGGAAAATATAAAATCATGTTTATTTCTAGGGATTGAACTTGGAACTGCTGCTCTTTGATGCATCCGAAGGTCTTGGATTTTCGGGTACACATATAGTTTCAAGTACACAATACTCAAAAGTGAACAACCATGAGGATAGTAATGTACCTCATGAGGGGTTAGCCTGGTGGAATATGTATAATTTGGGCAGCTAAAAATTGGCAATTGTGAGGTGATGCATTTTGTTAGGAAGAAGCATTCTAAACTAAGTGACATAATTTTAAGGGGATACAGGAACAGGGAAGTGTGTGCATAATACCTTTGAAGAAAGGAGGACATTGAGAACAAGCTTCAATTTTTTTTAAAGTACACGAGATTGATGGTTTGTGAATAGCCATTGATCATTAAAGCAAGAAAATAATGCTAAATCTTTCTAAACCACTGGTTAAACCTCAACTGGAACGTTGTGTTCGCTTCTAGGCAACCTATTTCAGGGCGGAACTACAGGCCTTGAGGAGGCTGCAGAAAATATTTTCTTGAATGGCACAAGGGATGAGGAATTCACTTGCATAGGGAGACTGGAAAAGCTTGGATGGTTCTCACTAAAGAGAAAATTTGATTGAGGAGTTCAAAATCGTGAATTGCTTTGACAGAGAACATAAAGGCAAACTGATTTCATTGTGAGTGAGCAAGCATGGTAACGAGGTTACAAATATAAATTAGAGGAGGAGCCAGAGATGACATGAATTTTTTTTATTAACACATGACAACTAGAAACTTAGCAACTGTTCTCTTTTTTTTGTTTTGAAATTCACTAGCTGAGGGGGTGGTGGAAACAAATTCAGTAGTAACATTCAGAACTAAAACAAATACTTCCTTGGGAATTAAAATCAGGACTATGGTATAAGTACAGGGATTGGGCCAGTTGAATTGTTCTTTCACAAAACCAATACTGGCCAATGTCTGGATTGATTTCCTTCATGCTAAATTAGAAGCATGTACTATTTTTATAGTTTATCTAGCTCTTGTTGCCAGAATGTACTTGTGTTGTGCAATCCTGTCAGTTTCCTATATGGGGAGAAAAGAAATTGTGCTACTGCATATTGTCCTTTCTTCCTTGCAGATAATGGGCTCTGAAAAGAATTTGGAAAGACATTCTGCCTTTGTATGCATGTCCAAGAGGCACTGTGTCACTTCCATTTAAAATCTAGCTTTCAATGTAAGTGACATCGCACATTCTGAGTTTGATTTTAAAAGAGGCATGTTGTGGAATAAGTTTTTAATAAACCTATACAAACCTAGGGAGTACAACTCAACCCTGAACATCTGGTTAGAATTCCATTAAACTCAAATGACGTGCGGCCCACACTGTATTTGTTTAAAGAATTGTGATTTACTAAAGTGATGACTTAAACCATTCTGGGAATAATATCCCAGAATGCCTCAAGTGTCTGAATAAAAAATGTTACTGATCACATCATAAGTAAATGCATATTCTCGAAGTTCACTCTTATGTGATTTATTGATAATGATTTTTGGCTAGAGCAAACTTGTCCATACCCAAACCTCAAGGTTGTGGGGTTTCAGCATGATCCCAGACACATAATTTAACCTAAAAGTTAACTGTTGGTTCTGAGTGAGTGCCGCACAGTCAAAAGTGCTATCTTTTATTAAAACAAGGCAGTGCTTTTCAGGTGGTTAGAAAAGGTACCACTTGTTATTTGAAGAACATGGATATTCCAGCCAATATCTTTGTACTTTTATACATTATTATATTTCTGTTTTTTATAAAGAGTTGGATGTATGCAAATTGACTACCTTATTTCTTATGCAACAAAATTGACTGTGCATCTCAAAAACTAATTTTGACTGTAAACTACCTTGATGCACTGAGGCAGTGAAAATCGTTTATGTAAATGCTTTTAATTTGAAAATGATACCTGCAATGTCCTCTTTCCTCTTCTTTTAGTTTAGCTTTTCAATCGAGCATGACCTAATTTTTCTTCCTCTGCATCAAGACCTCTTATTCTTCCTCCATTCATACATGCATGCATGCTCTTTCTCCTGCAGCAACTATTTTTCTTGAAGCTGTAATGGTCCACAATTCTACTTTCTTTTGTTGTATCCAGTGCTTTAACAAAAAAAAATTTCTTCTTTTCAGTTGGCAATATTTGCAGTTTTCAACAAGTTGAGTTCAAACATTTTTAGATTTTTCTACTCCTTAACTTTCCTAAGACCCCATTTCTCTCTCAGTTTTGCACCTTGCTATGCTTTCACTGCCCAACCTTCTGCTCTTTGATCCCAAATGATAGTCTCTTAGCTTCACCCATGCCTCCTTATCACTATCTCAGTGAATGTTGAGCCTAACATGATGAGCTCTTTGCCGGAGAAAGAAGTGGACCAAGCAGTGGACTATTTCTCCTGCCTTAAATTCCCACTCTACCTGGGTCTCTCCTCTCACTTATGTTTCAGATTTCCTTTGTCTCTTGCTATTTACACCTGCCAGATATACCCTTAGTAATATACTTAGCCTCGGGAACAAAACTTTGTTGTCTATTAAAAAGTTTTTTCTTATGCACTGGGGAAATAAGGTTTAGTGTTTCTATGGTCCTTATTTTTCCCCCTCTAATGGATCATCCTATGCAATTTCTGCTACCTTCAATGTGATTCCATCGCCAGACATGTCGTCTTCTCCCCTCCTTTTTAGCATTCCAAAGAGACCATTTGCTTTTTCAACTCCCTGGTTTGCTCTTCCATCTCTACCAACAACTCCATTTCTTACAGCATTTTCCAATGCAACTGCAGGCGATTGTTTTTTTTACCCATCTTTTTTTACCTCTATCCAGCGACCCAATTAGTTTTTCCAAATGAAGCAGCCATTCACTTGCACTTGCAAATTTTTATACTGCATTCGATGTGCATGATATGAACTCCTCTACATTGGGGCAACCAAACAGATTGGGTGATTGTTTTGCAAAGCACTAGCATTCAGTCTGCACTAGTGACCGAGCTTCTTGTCACTTTAATTCACTATTCTACTTTCACTCTGACCTATCAGTCCTTCTGCACTGATATGACAAGGCCCCACATAAGCTTGAGGAACAGCGTCTTATCTTCTGTCTCAAGTTGCAGTCTTCCAGGCTCTGTCTCATATTCAGCAGCTTTGGGTAACTGTTTATATCTGAATTGGTCATTTCTGCTCTTGGTCATCTATCTAAAGTAATGACTCTATTTCTCTCTACTCGCACAGTCTGATGTGCTGGACATTTCCAACTGCTCTGCATTTTCCATTTTATCATCATGGCAAACCTGGCCTCGCCCTATCAGAGATATTCCCTTTGTTTTATTCACCCCTCCCTCACCCTCTGCAATTTAAAACTAACTTACTTTTCTAGTTCTGACAAAGGGTCTTTGACCTGAAGCATTAACTGTATCTCTTTCCACTGATGCTGCCTAACTTGTTGAATGTTTCCAGTATTTTCAGTTGTTGGGGAAATAAAGTTGCTGAGAAACAAAGGGTATCAAAGAATTTGGGAGTGTCTGTTGGTTTTTGCCCATGTTTCATGCCCAAAGCTATCTTCACATCTACAGAATTCTCTCCCTCGACTTTGTTTTGTAAACTTTGAGCGCTTGAGGAATGTAATTTCCTTGCCCTTCCAAACCTGTTTCCTGTTTTTCAGCAAGACTAAAAACATTCCTTAGTTTGAAGGCTCCTTTCCAAAGTCTCCAGTCAAAGGTCTAGCTCAGTCATTCTGTCCAATTTCTAATGACAGTTCAAAAGTATGCTTGGAGGTGTCAGGATTTTGAATGAACTATATTTATCTTATTGTTTTGAGACAACAGAAATTTGTGCGATTGAGTTTTTTTTCTGAGAATGGTGTAAATTGAATATTTGAGAAAATTAATATTTTACTAGGAAACATCTCTCAATCCTGTGCCAAGTGTGCCTTTTTAAAATTGGTTTGATTTTCTTTTTGACCTTTTGATTAATCTGAATCAACATAGATCAGACTAGTAACAGAATATTCATACAAATTGACCAATTAGTTCTAGTTCATGACTGTCATATACTCAGTCTTCACTGGTGCTTACTAGAGTTATATATTTAAACTACCACCAAAATAAAAATGCCAGGAGAAATTTTGCAGACTGTTGGATGGTACCCTCTGTGAAAATCTACGTGTTGATTTAGTGAGAAATAGTACCCTTTCTGTTTTCAAGGTATTGAGTTCTTGCTGATAAATTATCTTGTATTACAGCCAGTTTGCATGTTGTAAAATCCCACAAAGAGCAATGAGATAAATAATCGGGCAGTCTGATGATGTTAGTTGAGGAATGATAGTGCCTGGTGAACCAGGAACAATTTTCAAGTAGTGCCATGGAGCCTTTTTGGAGCCATCTTGAGGGAAGATGGGGGCCTTGTCTCATCCATTAGATGCCATGCCTGACAGTTTGGCTCTCCGTCACTTCTGTTAATCTGTTAGACTAGACTTTGTGCTCAATTTTGTAGAGTGAGACTCGAATCCATAGCATTCTGACTCCAAAGTGAAGAGCTGTTCGTGGCTTAACATCTTTATGCTTTGAGTTAGAAAGCAACATAATATTTTTATGCCATCTTTTGCATTCTCAGGATACTCAAAAGCATGTTGCAGCCATGGATGTACTACGTTAAGTCAAAAGGTTGCCAATTTGTGCACAACAGTAAGCCTTTACAAAATGCAGTGAGATCCAAAACTTGACAATCTATTGTAGTTGAAGGATAAATTTTTGATAGGACACGAAGAAAGTTCCCTGCATCTGTCTGAATCTTACCAAGAGAATGTTTATCTCTGGTGAGGCAGTTTAAAGTCTCATCTGAAAGTTAAACCTCTTGCAGTGCAGCATCCCTTAAATATGTACTAAAAAAATAGCACCAGAAAAGGCTGCAATGAACAAAACAAAAATCTCCCTTACCTAGTTCTCCCTTAAAATTTTCAGAGCTACTTGACCCTAGTAGATATTTGATGAATCCATCCCAAATGGGGCCATTAAATGATAAAGCAAATACTGTCTGAAGTATATATCGATAAAGGTAGACATAGAAAAATAAGAGCAGGAGCAAGGCCTTTGGCCTTTCAAGGTTGCTTTGCTATTCAGTACGTTAATGGCTGATCCTCTTAGTTCAGCTTTTTCCCCATATCCCTTGATGCCGTTGGTACAATAGCATGTTTCACCATACAGTGTGATTATAGCTAATTTTCACCATCAATTGCCTTGCCTCTGTTGTCATGCTCTCATGCCGTGAAATTGTATCAATTTCTGAATTAAAATTAATTGCACATTTTGTAGGGCTTCACTGTTCTTCTCTTTGTGTTCCTAATGTTTCTCCTGCATAAACTAGGTTTATGTCCCCATGTTGTAGACCCCTCCATCGGTGACCATGCTTCCTTTCATCAAACCATCAGTTTCTTGAAAATTTCAGTCTGATCAGCCCTTTATGTTCTTGGGAATATAAACTTTGTAATGTCATCATATAACCCTTGGAGCTGCAGTCGCTTCTTATTTTAACTGAATAAGTGACTTATTACCAAGGAATCTGCAGTAAACAACTGCACCTGGGCCAGCTGTCTGGTAGAGTTCAACTGTACCATGACAAGTTTTACTGCTGGCAGCTTCCCAGATATTTTTCTATTCCTCCCAACAAAGCTGGGAGATTTGTTCTGACTTGTAAGGGCTGCCCTTTGACTATAATTTAGCTGATCCTTTGCAGTATTTTAACAGCAGTTCACAAATGGTATGAAATGAGTTGCATCTCAACTATTAATTTCTGGGTGAGGCTGCACATCAATCTGCTGATTGCAGGTCATTGAACACAATGCTTGAGGCAGAACAATAACCTGTCCAATATTCTTCCATGACATATTGAGAGAAAACTTCTTTCAAGTGGCTCTGTTTACAGGTCACAATACCAAACATGGCCTACTACTGGAGTACTGAGGAATGCAACTGAACTGTTGTCTGGCTGCAGCTTCCTGGAGGTTGAGGGTTTATTGATTATTGTTTTGTATGTGTGTGCATGATTGCAATCCATCAGCGGCTTGCAGTTTGGTTGAGCAGAGTAGATTGGTGCCAGTTTATGAACTGCTGTATTTGATGTTTACCCTGTACTGGTTGCTGGATACAGAACCCACTGAAGTCCAGCTCAGCTGCATGTGGGTAAAGTTTGAAAGCTTTATCTTTAGCAAGAAGGCTGATTCTTACTGCTAAAGTTTACAGACGTGGGAAATGTCAGAGAGATCCCCCACAGATGTTATTTTGAACTCCAGCAGCTGCACACATAGTGTTTATTGACATACCTTGGCTGTGTATTACTGAAGACCAATCGTAAAGACTGACACTTCCCAGAAACTTTCCTCTCAAAGCTGACTTCCTGGGATCATTAATGCTAAAATATTCCTAGATATCACCTATGAATACTCACACACTTCTGGTGAAACTTCTCTCTGCTTCAATATTGACCTGCTTCCCTTGAGCCACCAATAAATACTAATATACTCCACAGGATCCCCTATCAATACTGGCAAGTCCTTGGAGGACCATGTAAATTCTGGCACACTCCAATGCAAATTACGGAAAGGTAGGGCCAGCCTCCAGAGTTTAAAAGCATTGCACTTGCTATTGAAACTATTTGGTAATATACCACCAAACATTCAAGCAGAAAGTAGAGCAAAAGTATGAAATTCATAGCTCTTCAGGTACTTGAGGACACAAGTTGAAGAACCTGTAACTTGATTTGGATGAGTGTCTTGTAATCTCTCCTGGGTTCCCTTTAATTTGTATTCATCATAATTCATATGGTTTTTTCTCTTATCTGCTGATATTGGAGTTCCAGCTTGATTTGATTTATGTAAAATAATGCAAAGAAAATGGAGCATGAAGCTCAGATTTACTTTCAGAAGTAAAGATTTTTCTTGCGTTTCAGTTGTGTGGTTGTGATAGCAAATCTTGCAGCATAGTGGGAAGCCATTTTCTCCATTGTGTCCCACACTCCAGCATTCCCCACCCAAATTATTCTTTTCACCCTATTCTATTTTAGTTTCCTTCCTGTCTCGGCTTTATGCTGTTCAGCTGCTTTACACTTTCACAGTAGGTTTAACATGGTGTACAAGCATCCCATGATGCCTTGCAGGAGTATTATCAAACAAAAATTTGACTGAGCCAGTGTCAAAATCTTAGACAAAGAGTGAAGTCCTGTGATGGAGGCCACTGGTTTACACTGATGCAATCAGAAATATTAATGTTCTTTGAGGACATTTAAACCAATGTTTCAGGATTAATTTAGAAATTTTGCCCAACTTTTTGTGAAACTGGTTAAATGCTTCGGTTCATAAATAATCTGCATATGACTCCAGCACCATCCTGTGGAGAGAATGGAACACAACAGAACTGATTACTTCCTATGGCCTGTTTGTCATCTGGCTGAGGCTGAACACAAGAACAAGCCAGCAGACTCCAAGCCTACCCTGCCATTCAATATGATCATGGCTGATCTATGCTGGCCTCAACTTTTCCTCTGCCAGTTCCCCATTAATTCAGTTCCTCAATCTCTCAAATATATTTATGTCTCCATCTTAATGATGTGGCTTTCACCAGTCTTGGAGACAGAGAATTCCAGAGATTCACTGCCCTCTAAGGGAGAGAATGTTTGTGCACCTCAGTTTTAAATGACTGACCCCTTATTTTGGGCTATGTTCCCTTGTTCGTCACTCTCCCGCCTCAGCTACTGCCCTATCCAGCCCCCTTGGGGTTGTTTACCTTGCTCATGCTAATAGCAAATTATTTCTAGAGAGCTAGATAGTAGCAAATTGGAAGTACTAAGCTAGATCACTAACATACAATTTGATAGAGGTAAAAGAGATTTTTTGGAAAGTAGCAAAGTTTTTGTGACAATTCATAATATTCTTTTTTCTTGACACTGGGATTTGCCAGATGTGCTGAAATACCTTTCTCTTTCTTTGTAGCACAATGTACAATTTTTCATTGCTAGCTCAGGCTTTTAGTATCATGTTGATGAATAACACAGACTGGGAATCTCGGTGGGTTCTAAGGGAACTTTTTGGCTCAACAACATGAAAGAGTTGAGATACTTGTGGGTATGGTATAGTATAGCTGTTTCAGTGATTACATCATAAAAAGTAGGAACAGCAGTAGGAAACCACAGGATTGTCATTAAAAACCCACTTATTTCATTAGTATCCTTCTGGGAAGGAACTATGCATTCCTTATCCAGTCTGGCCTATATATGACCAGGCCCACAAAGTGTGACTTGCCACCTCAGTTCAAGGACCATGAGGGACAAATAATAAATGCTGGCATGGCTGGCAACATCCCCATCCAGTGAATGAATAAAAAAATTTAAGCCCCACAGTCCCATGCAGTTTCTGTCCCCAACCTTGGTTCCACTTTTCCACCTGACCTTGAAGAAAACTGATTTGTTAAGTTCTTTTGGGTCAAATTTGATGTTTTTCTATATGTACTTTTGATTAATCCAATGAATAACCTCTGGAAGTGGAGAGATGAATTTATTCAGATTATACCCTGACTGTAGGAAACGTGGCTAGAAGAAATTGCATTAGCTACCTAATCAGGGACCTTGTAGGGATATTGACTGTATTTAATATTTATCTCAGGCCTTAAAGCCTCAGTTGTTTTAGTGATTGCTGCTGCAGAGTTTAGACAGTTCTTTAAACCCTCCTGCCTATTACTGAGTACTATATAACATCACTGGTCTGTAATTCTTGCTGTAGAATTTGTTCTTCAGAGTAGTAACTAGGTCATTCTGCTGACCAGCTTTTCAAAGTGATAAGATGCAATGCATGATAATTTTTTTAAAAAGGTTGGAGATGTGGTCAAGCCAATATTATGGGTGGGAGCTGCTGCTGCCTCATCTGGGAGTCACTGAGAGGAAATGCCTGTTGCAGCTCTGGAGGGGACACGCATGCTGTTCCTGCAGTATGCAGACACAGGGCTTGAATTTGATTTTTGTAAGTCAGAATTGTCCCAACCAAATAGATGAGCATTCTGTTTGCCACCAGCTGTTGCGGTTACCAGCCTGGGAAGCTGGGGAATAGTTGTCCAGAAGCTTAGATTTTGTGATCCAGAAATGAGTTCAAATTTCACAACAATGATGAATTTAAATTCAGTTAATTAAATAAATTTGAAATAAAAATGTAATTAATGGTGATTATGTAATGACCCAATTGGACATTAAAAATCCATTGGGTTCACTAACAGTCTTTTGAGAAGAACATTGGCCTTTGATATTCCCAAGTCAGATCTGAAATGTGGTTGACTCTAAATTGTCCTTTGAATGACGTATCAAGTCACTAGGCAATTAAAGATGGGCCATAAATCCTGACCTCACCATTGATCATTGATACCTACATTCTCTAAGTGAATTGAGTAAAGTACATCTAAATTGTGTTCCTGGTGAGCAGCCAGTCATTTAAGTGGGATTGATCGTGTTTCAATTTAATTTCATTTCAAATTTAAGGTAATTGGCAAAAGAACCAGGTATGTGAGATTTTTTTTAAACACAGCATGTTTCCTTGATTTATTATCAAGCTAGGCTGAAGCAAAAAAATGTTTGCAAGTTGGTAAAAAATGAACTTTTTATAAAACAGATGCTGTCACATTATTTCAGTAAAGTTTAAAAGTACATGTGAGTAGTTTGATAATAATTTTGTACTGTAGGGATTATAACCCAGCAGTGTACTGGAGAAAGCTTTTTTGGTTGGGTAACACAAGTCCTTATTATGATGGGAACAACTTAGGAGGATGGATCTAATATCTCCGTATCAAACATCACCTTGGCCCACATTTTTTAAAAAACTTTTTTATGCATCACTAATGCACCTGGTTACAAAACAAACATTACAGACCACAGGTCTGTTTAATACTGTGCAGAGAAGTTAATTCAGTTCACATGTTTAAGGGAATTGGCAAAGCAGCCAGGTGATTCTTTTTATGCAATAGGTTATGATTTATTTCAATTCAATTATGAGATTTGTGCATCATTGACCAGACCAGCATTTATTGTACACCCCTAAGTACTCTTGAAAAAGTAGTGGGGATCTGTTGTCTGTACTGAGACAGCCTGTGGAATGTTGGCTACAGTCAAATTTATCTAGGATGAATTGCCAAAAAGTGACGGAAACAGGTTTAAAATTTTTCAAAGGGGTATTGGAAACATACTTGAAAAGGAAAAACCTGCAAAGCTACGGGAAAGAGGAGGAGAGTGTAGAACTAATAGGGATAACTCTTTAGAAAGCTGACACAGGCACAATTGACAAAGTAACCATCCGTGTAGTATGACTCAATGAAATGGGTGAAACAGAATTGCCTATCTGAATTGAATGCTGGATAAATGCCTCTTTATTGATTAGCTTTCATCTGTGGGCAATTACACTTTATTCCTAGGAACAGTTAACTGAATTTTTTTCTCTCTACCAAATAGGTTTCACGGACTTACTGTTGTGGCACATACAGAGCGGGCCCAATGAGACAGATCAGCTTGGTGGGGGCAGTGGATGAAGAGGTTGGAGATTACTTCCCAGAGTTTCTTGATATGTTGGAAGAATCTCCATTTTTGAAAGTAAGTGTGCAGACTTTGAATTGATTAGAGATCAAGTTGCAAGTGGGTTCACACAGCAGTCTTTCATATTATGCTGTAGAATAGTATTCCCTTCTTACATAGTACTTACCTTTGTGTCAGAA
>JARFYF010000053.1:13971146-13982378 GCA_030265395.1 Rhina ancylostomus | reverse complement strand
TCTTTATAGTGAGTAGTAAAAGGATGTGTTAATTAAAATTTTCAAAACTGAAATTAAAGGTTTATGTTAGACAACGTTATTATGGATAACAAAATAGATTGATGGAGTTGAGATACAATCAACTGTAATCTAATTGAACTGTGGATTAAACAGAACTCTACAATGGACATCCAGAAAAAGGTAGAATTATCTCCAGTTGTATTCTACCTCAACCTTCCTATCTCAAAGTGGTTTTGTCTCAGTTTATATTTCCCCCAATAAATGCCATAACAGGAGAGAAAGAGATGGTTGGGTTACGTAGGAGTAACGCAGGCAGAAGAAATTATTTGTTGACACTCCCTAAAGACCATGAAGGTAAAACAAGTAGTGTGTCTGAACCTGGCCATTAGGTGGCAGATTACACTGAAAACCCTCCTGGAAGACTTGGAAAAATGTTATACACAAAATGGGAAAATGTTTCATAATAATTAAGGGATAATTCATTGTAGGAAAAAAAAAGTTAAGAATACTTGGAAAAATTTGCAATCAGAATGTTTCACAGAATCAAAAAAAAATGGCATGTTCAGCCCACATCAAAAAGCAATGTGGAAAAAAAGTATAGTTCATAGCCTGCAGGTCACAGCATTTCTAGCAATCATCTAGGTACTTCTTAATTGTGGGGAGGATTTCTGTCTCCAGCAGTCTTTCAGGCAGTGACTGGATCCCCATTATTCTTTAGATTTAAAAAATCTTCAAGTCCCTTCTAATCCTTCTACCTTAATCTATGGCTCCCTGGTAAGTGAAGTAGTTCTTCCCACATAAACACACACACAATTTCACACCTCAACTAAATCTTCCCTCAGTCACTTGTTCTTAAAACAACCCGGCCTAGCCAATCTTGCCTAACCAAAATATCCCAGTCTGGGCAATATACTTGTTAATGAAAATCAAATAACAAATGCTGGAAAAATTCAGCAGCAGGTTAGGCAACATCTGTGGAAAGAGAAACAGTCAATGTTTTGGGTCTGTGACCCTTTGTCCCAACTGATTTGTAAATCTCCCCTGTATTTACAGAAGTACTATCATATCTTTACTGTACTATTAAAAATAAGCAAAATAGATCAAAGTTCAGGATAATTGGTGCATGATTTATTAACCCAAGAGCACAGACTGAAGCCAAAACATCTGATCTGAAAATAGAAAACAAGCCAAAGCAAGTGCATGCATGAAGGGAAAGTGGTTTTCAGATTCTGGCCACTATTTGTTGCACAGTGGGGTTGCCCCTGGCCCACTTAATCTGTGACTTGCCTCAGAGCAGGCAAGAATACTACATATTGCATCAATGTGCCAACCATCCATTAGGTTCCTGCTCAATCCCTTGGGGCCAGATGAATATTGGGAAGGTATGTGGATCATCTTGGCTGTGACGATTAGTGATGCCAGATCAGAGGATCACACAAGAATGGGCAGTAGGTGGCAGCTGGCAGCTGGCACAATGACACCCATGGAACCATTACCCTAGCAAGAGTCAAGAATCCACAGAAATGGAGATTCATTCTGATCTGATCTGCTGATTCATCCCAGTGCATGCAGGGTCCATATTTCCTTCCTAGCAATACCACATTATGAAGACACCATGTTGTACTCACCAACAGCCGGGGATCTGTTCTTTGAGGTGATAATGACAAAGCCAAACCCTTCAGTCTCCTTACGCTGCAGGACAATATCATATGACTGCGTAGACTCAGTTGAGTTGGGGCCCTGGGGCAGCCTGTGCGTATGGTCTGTGTGATTCATCCGTGGTGAGCCGTTCTCTGCAGGATCCAAACTTGCATCTCGACCATCATCATGCTGGTCTTCTGTTGTAGAGAAAGTTATTCAGAGGGTGGATGAGTCACATGAACGGGATGAAGCTAAACAGTGCACTTTTTAAACACGTCTTGTTCTCAGGATAGAGTCATCCAAGGCAAGACTGATGGTTCACAGAACCAGAACACAGGCAATTTGGCACATCATGCCTGTGTGGGCTTGAGTTGTTCAATTAGTCTGCCTCCCTTCACTTTCTCAACTGAACACATAGAACACCACAGCACAGGAACAAGCCCTTTGTCCCACAATGTTGTGCCAAACAATTAAACACCTAACTAAACTAATCCCTTCTGTCTACACAATGTCCATATCCCTCCATTCTCTGCACATTCACATGTCTAAGAGCCTCTTGAACACCTCTGTTGTATTTGCCTCTACCACCACCCCTGGCAGCCCATTCCAGGCACCCATCACTCTTAAAAAAAGAAACTTGCCCCACACGTCTCCTTTGAACTTAAATCTTCTCACTTAAATGCACTCCCTCTAGTATAAGACATTGCTCTCCCTCTGGGAAAAAGATACTAGCTATCTCCTCTATGTTTCTCAATCTTATAAATTCTATCAGGTCTTCCCTCAGCCTCCGCCGCTCCAGAGAAAACAACTTCAGTTTGTCCAACCTCTCTTTATAGCACACACCCTCTAATCAAAGGAGTATCTTGGTAAACCTCTTCCGGTTTAAACTGCCCTACAAATTTCCCTTTCAAGTACAGCCTCCCCTAGTTGCTCTTGAAATAGTGGCAATGAAGAGGGTGCACACAAAATTTTGCAAGAGAAAAATACCAGAATTTTGATTCGGTGGCAATGAAAGAATTGCCCAAGTTGGGATGCAATGCAACCTGAAGATGGTAGCATATTCAAACACCTCATGACTATGTCCTTCTAGGTTTCAAAGCATTGACAAAACCTTGAAAAGTTGCTGCAGTGCATTCTGCAAATGCTGTATAGTGCAGAGAGGGAGGGGACACCAATCAAGCAAACTGGACCAACAATCTGCTGGAGGAACTCAACAGGTCAAGCAGCATCGATGAGAGGAAAGGAACTGTCAACATTTCCCTGATGCAGGAAATCTTTTACTTCCACAAACACATTCCTCCAGCAGATTCATTGTTGCTACAGATTCCAGCATCTGCAGTCTCGTGTCTCCAATCAAGCAAGCTGCTTTGTCCTTAAAGATATTGAGTTTTAAGTGCTGTAGGACCTTAACTCATCCAAACAAACAAGCATCATCATCATCATCATCATCATCATCTGAGTTAGGACATGAAAAGATTTCGTGAATTAAGGACAAATCAGGAATCAAACTTCTAAACCACTGGGTATGTTACACATGCCAATTGAGGCTCTGGTCAACATGAACTCTCCAGATGTTTATTGTTTTTAAGTATGCTGCTGAAGATGATCCTGATTATTAATGTAGAACAGGGTAGGCCATTGAAAAATCCCAGACCTGCATTCCCTAGGAATGGCACAAGTTTAAATTGCACTGAGTATACTTGCCCCCTCCAGGCACACTCACCAGCAGGCAGGACGTTCCTCCTGACTGACAGCAACACCTGGCCATTTCGTGTTGCATTTTGCATCAGTTCTAACACAAAGCGATGAGACCTCCCTTTGACTGAGACTCCATCAACACACAGCAGCTCATCAGCCACACGAAGACGCCCGTCTCGCTCAGCTGCTCCCAGTGGGATTATGGCTCCAATCAGAACCTGATAATGGGAATGGGGTAGAAAGAGCAAAAAGTGAGTTAAGTCCCAGATCTACATGTCTTTAAGTATCACACCAGCCTTGGAGCAGGTTCGCCAACTAGCTGGCTGTGATATAGACAGATTGTGCTGATAAATTCTGCAGCTCAGCGACACAGAAAACTTATTACCAATGCATCAGTCAACTCAGCACCTGGCCCTTTGCCTTTGAATCTGTTACTTCTCACCAGTATCACAGTCTTTTGCATTTTAACACAGTGGTAACAGTTTATAGTCAACTGATTAAGAGAAAGAGTCACAAACCAGTAACAGAGTGAAAGGAGGGGTTAAAAAAGTGAGAAAACACTTACGGGTGTGTCTGGTCCATCACCTCCAAGCACTCTAAATCCAAATCCACTCTCCAGTTTACGCAGGAAGATGTCAATGTCTTTAGTGTTCGGAGCTAAGTAACAAGGAAACCCAAAAGGTGTCAGAAGTGATAAAACTGGTGTGGAAGCTGTCAAAAGGATGCAGTGGTCATGGAAACAGGCAAAGGGAATACCATGGTCACAGAAGCTATCAAAATTGATAAGAATAGACATTAGAACAGTCCATTCCAGGCCCTTGCATGTGCAATCAGAGCAGCTCTATTTCTTTGAGCCAGCATGTCAGAATCTCTTTGTCTTGTATCTGTTTGCCAGAATAGGATGGGAGTCACTCCTATGCCAAGAGCCTAGATTTGGACTGCACCATGAAACTACTGTATGCAGCAACAGAGTTCAAGGTCACAATCTCTTCTACCCATTTTGAAGTATGCTCATGCAGAATAATCACTGGGTGCTTTCCTGTGTGTTAATTTTGCTCCAAAATCTTTGACACATGGTTTAAATATGTATCCTAGCCAGCAGATGACATCTTAGCTTTTGACACCAGACTGGAATTAGGAGCAAGAACTCAATGAGTATTCCCTTCCCCACCCAAGGGGCACTTGGATAAATTGCTTCAAGCCACTGATGATCAGTTGTGTAGGATCAGATGGGTGAGCACATAGGGATTAAAACTACAACTCTTCCTGAGATTGCATGGCACAGTAATCGACTTAATTATCTCAGGCACTGGGGAAAGACAGAACTACGTTAGTAGGAAAATATCTCATTCTCAAACTAAATCAACTAACACCCATTATACAATGTAATATTTAGGTTCACGTGGAATACTTAAGTTATTAGTAAAATGGGCAAAAATATCTGGAACTGGATCAGCCACTTATGAAGCCACCAAGTTCAAATCCCACCATCATTTGCCTGATACATTTAGTGCAAGCATTTAAGCAACATTCTGCAAGTAAAACTAATATTTACAGTATAAACATTTTTCTAACAAGTAGCCTTCAGAGAAACAACTCCTTTTCAAATCCTGTGAGCAGGTTTTTGATTTGATCGCTTTTTCACACAAGGTGTTTTATCTCTAGATGCCCCTCCATTCAAGACTGGTTACCTGACCCGAGCTCAAATGGACCAGACTTTGCTTCAGTTCAGTTCAAGTCACATGTATATTATGAAAAAGTTTAGGTCAGTTTGGGTCTTGTTAGCCTGGCTCTATACTTTATCCAAGAGAGTATGATTTGCTTGGAATTACCTCACGTCTCCCCTATTCTTGATTAATATTTAGTGTTTCATCCACAATAGAATTATGAAATTATTATTTTATGGTGTTGGTCAGGTCAGGAAAAAAAATTACAAGTTTCCAGGCTCAGACCAGGTTCACGTTGGTCTTGGTCAGATCAATTTGGATCAGGAATTTACTTTTATACTTATGCAGATCTCATCCTCCCAATATTTCCTCCAAATAGCATTCATTTACAAATTGCATCATCTCTCTCCCCCAATCTCAGGTACATCCAGAAACCCAAAGCATGGATTCCTGACACAGCTGCTATATACTGTACAGATCGCAGTATCCTAAATTGACTCGTGGACCACCACTTACGTCTGTTGTCGAATATCGTCTTGGATTGTATGTACACCTCAGTGGGGTCACGTTTGGGAGAGGAGGGCCTCACAGCATTGGGAGGGAAGGGCATGGGCTGGGGGATGGGGAGGCCTGGGGAGACATTCTGGGAAGTTGCTTGATTTTCTTCATGCTCTGATGACTAGGAAAGAAAAATCAGGAGATGAAAAACAGATCTTTGGAAAAACCAGTAAAAATCCAAGTTGCATAGTAACACAAGGCACTCAATCTAGGTCTGCATTCCTGGGGCCTCTTCACATTTCAAGATCTTTTCTCCAAGCTCTCTTCCTGCTTTAATCATTTACACCTTTTCTGGACACTTGTGCCTATAACACCGATTTTAAATTCCAATGTTTCCTTTTCACACTTTGATTAATCACTCCTGCCCTCTCTACAGAACTTCCCCCTTCTTCCCATAAACCAAACTCCAACCACCACTTTAAACGTTAAAATAATTAAGGGCTTAAAATCCTCCACATCTGGTAAAAGATCATCAAGCTGAAGTGCTAATGTGATTTTTCCCCACCATACATGCCATTTGAACTGCTGGGTTTTCTTGTATTTTGGTTTTATTTGGGATTTGCATCACCAAAGCATTGTGCTTTTCTTCAGTTCATTACTACACGGAAAAAAGCCATTCAGCCCAACTCATTCATGCCAACCAAGTTGCCTACCTGAGCTAGTCCCATTTGCCTTCATTTGGCCCATTCTATAGCTTTCTTATTTATGTACAAATGTCCTTTAAATGTAATTGTACCCAGCCCGATCTACTACTTCCTCTGGCAGCTCATTCCACATACCCGCCATGCTCTGTGGAAAAAACTGCCCCTCAGGTCCCTTTTAAATCTTTCCCCAATTGCATTCTTCAGACATTTGGCTTCAAATTTAAATTGATATGGGGATAATACCACTACAAGGTAGATACAAATGAGTTGCAATTTGCTTGCAAGGATCTGCTTGACTCTGGCTCCCGACCTCTGCTCTGGGAGAGACAAAAGGAATACGAGGCTCCCCAAATCCCACTCCCACCATCATGAGAAAACTTTGAAACTTACAGCGTTTGGCACTTTAGTTGGTGAAGGAGGACCTGCAAAAAGAAAAGTAAGTATTAATAAATGGTAAGGGCAGAGAGAAAACAAGATAGTGTGAGAAAGGGTGGAGACAGCAAGGCAGTGGGAGCGAGGGTAGAGAGCAAAAGCAGGGTGGAGGGAGGGATGGAAGAATGGAGAGGAACGTGAAGTGGGTCAGCAAAGCAGGAGAACGTGAAACCAAGGGAGGGGGAATGGAGTGAAAAAGCAAGAGGGTGGGGAGGTGGAAGAGTGCGAGCCAAAGCAGGACACATTTGCCTTGGTGCTGGGGTAAGAAGTGGGTGAGTTAAGAGCAAAATTCTGGAGTGGCATTAAGGATTAATTAAGGAAAATTAAGGAGGCAGAAGCAGGAGTCAAAATTGAGGGTGGACAAGGAAGGCAATGGATTGCAGCAGGGCTATGCTCTTTTCATTTGGGAAAAAAAAATCAGTTAATGCGCACTCGGCATCAATGTGATGGACTTCAAATAGTACATCTTTAATCAACAAATACACAGGGGTGTTTTCCAAAGTGGGATTTGTACAGCAGTTAACAGCTGGAAGGACTGTCAACAGATCCATTAATACTATCTGTGCTTTAATTCAGTACTCCACCTCCTCAAGACTGTCAACGTTATTTCAACAAACAACTTCCTGGGTTCAGTCCTTTCAATTTTTTGGACACCTCACTCAAAAAGATCAATGGAAAAAGCAAGGCAGAGTGGGGGAGCAACCAAGGTGAGAAAACAATGTCAAAAGAAAGGATCATTCAAAAAGCAGCAACAGGACTTGGGGCTCTGAATCCAGTCTATGCAAGTGATTCAAGCCAGTCCTCACAAGCCATTCATTTTTAAAAAAAATAAAATTCAGAGTCCAGCTATTGATGGAAAGCCAGCATTTATTCCCAACCTCCAATAGCCCTCAAGATGAAGCCCTCGTCCTTTCTTATGGTAGAGGTTGCGGGGTGGTATGTGCTCTTGGCAACTTTGGCAAGTAACTCCAGTTACAAGATACACCTTCACAAAAAGGACAGGGGCTTCAGGCATATGGGAGCATTCCAAGTTTATGCCCCCTTGATTGGCAAATATATTGCCATTCTCTCATCGTCACTGGATCCAAATCCTGGAATCCTGTGCAACAGCATGTGGAATTAACATTTTCAGAAGAACTAGTAGAAGTGACCGTCTCCACATGGACAGTGGAGTAAAGTCCTATCTTCACATTGAAGTGCTGTCACTTTACTCTGTACTGTTATTGTCTTTACCTGTACTACCTCAATGAACTCTGTACTAATTCAATGTAACTGCACTGTGTAATAAATTAACCTGTACGATCTGTATGCAAGACACGTTTTTCACGGTACCTCAGTACAAGTGACAATTATAAACCAATACCAATGCCTCCACAATTGTGCCAATGGAGTGGCCTCATTTTAGATCTGGCAGCTCACAACTAGGTTTGCATGAGGGCCTGGACCAAAGTCCCCCAACACAAAATGTAATATCATGGACCTGGCAAATGAAGTCAGAGAGAGACTATGTCAGGCTACGAGATTACATATTGTAGTGGTGCACTTTGTGGCTGCTGATAGCCCACAGTGCCTCACGAATGTCCTGCTGTGAGCTGCCAGATTTGTCATTCTTCTAGTAAATCCAAACAAGTATGAATGCTAGTTTAATGAGTACAGAAAGCCATTGAAAGGTCATGGACATGAAAGTCTAATTGTTTCTCTGCACACAGATACTGCCTAACCCACCAAGTATTTCCAGCATTTTTGTTTTTGAAATGCTGGAGCAACAACGGGTGAACCCAAAAAGTATGAACTTGGAAAGGTCACGTCACAGAATTACATACACACTAAATACAAACCAGTATGCAACAGATAGAGCTGAACAATTCTACAACTAACAGATGAATACTTGATTGCAAATGATACTGGATAATTAAATAGCTGACAGAAAGGAGACAACTCCAAGAATATCCTCAGCCTCCGTGATGGCAGGACGCAGCATGAGAGTGCTAAACCTGAAGCACCTGCAACCATCTCTGGCAGAAGTGCCGAGTGGATGGTCCATGCTGGCTTCTTCCAAGATTCCCCACAAACGCCAGCCTAAAGCTAATTTAATTCACTTCATGGAATATCAAGAAACTTCCAACAGCACTGAACATAACAATAGCTATGAACTAGTTGACACCCAAAATGCAGTACTGAAAACAGCTGCATTTCTAGCCAAGCTGCTCCAGTAGAGTTACAAAATCAGCATCTAGTCCACAATATGGAAAATTACCTGCACACCCCTCGTTTACAAAAGGCAGGACAAATTTATCTAATTACTGCCTAGTCTATTCTTCATTAAACTCATAGATGATGTCATTAACAGTGCCATACAAGGTGGCACTTGCACTCCAATAACCTGTTCACCAAAGCCCAGTTTCACAGGAACTCATGGCACATCTATGGTTCAATCACAAACCATACATGTAGTTTTCTCAGAGGCAAGCTAACACCACCTGCCCTTCATATCAAGGAACCATTTGAGAGTTTGACATCAAGCAGTGAAACATTCCAGTGGTTAGAGTCAGATCTTGTACAATGGAGTTAGAGGTTAATCACCTAGCCCCAGGACATCACTGCAGGAGCTCCTCAAGTTTGTGTCCTGGTTTCAACCATCTTCAGCTGCTTCATCAATGACCTAACTTCTATCATAAGATCAGAAGTGAGGATGCTAATGATTGCAATTCCCCCACCCCCCTCCCAATTTCATGCGCAACTCTCCAGAAAATGAACCAGTCCATGCCTGGATGCAGCAAGATTCAGATGCAGGCTGATAGGTAGCAAGAAACATTCAGTCCAGAAGACTGCCAGAAAATGATCAACAAGAGAAACTGTAACCAACTAATTTTAATATTCAATGACAAACATCCTCAAAAGGGGAGAGGATGGACAGGGTTCGTGGCAGCTTAACTAGACCAGCCATTTAAATACTGCTGTTACTAAAACAGGCTAGAGGCTGGATATTCTGTAGCAAGTGACTCACTACTTGAGACCTCAAGACACAAATCAGGAAGATATAAGTGATGGGATACCTGAGTGCAGCAATACTTGAAGCTTAGTACCATCCAGGAATAAGCCACCACTTAACTGGTACCCCATCCACTGCCCTAAATTTTCACTCCCTCCACCAATGGTGCAGCAAGTACTATCTACAAAATGCACTGTAGTTATCCATCAAGGCTATTCCAACAGCATCTTACAAACCCATGACTTTCACTATCCAGAAAGAGAAAGGGAAGCAGGTGCAAAGGAACACCAGTGCTTGCAGCTTCCCTTGCAAGCCATATACCAACCTGCACAGACTGGATTCAGAGCCCCAAGTCCTGTTGCTGCTTTTCAACTGACCCTTTCTTTTGACATTGTTTTCCCACCTTGGTTGCTGTTCCTTCATCACAGAGTCTAAACCCTGTAATTCCAGACCAGAAGGTATTGAGAGAGGACCTTCACCAGAAGGACTGCAGCATTTCAGGAAGTTTGCTCACCACCACTACCTACTCGAGGGCAATTAGGGACGGTTAATAAATGCTAGCCCTTCCAGCAACACCCATACCCCAAAAAAGAATTTGGAACATGTATGTATTTTAAGCAATTTGGGCAAAGATGTTGCTCCTAAATTTATCACTGAATTCATTAGCGATCATCTCAGATTTACTTAGTTTTGATCTGTCTTTTTCTCTCTGTGGAAGTTTCCTGTATATCCACCCTATCAAATCTTTTTTTTATGATTTTGGTTTACATCTCATCCTCCTTTCTAGAGGAAAGATTGCTTAACATGTTCAACATTTTTAAAATCCCAATTATGGTATAACCCAGTGAGCCTTACTGGGTTATTCTCTAGTCTCCATATATCCATTTATTTTAGTTTGTAGACAGGAATAGTGGTTGAAGACCGAATGGGTTAAACAGGACAATTCATTGGGATGTATCAGAAGCTACTGGTGCACAGTGATAACAATACAACAACAAACCTCCTCTTTGGACCAGCCGCGATATTTCACTCCCCACAGGCCAGTCCTTTAGGATCTCCACCACCTGGGCATGGCTCAGCTGCTGCACACTCTGCTGGTTAACTTCCTTGATCACATCACCTTTCTGTAGACCTTTGCACCACTGGCTGTCCAGGATCATCTTCACTTTCTGCCCAGCTGGGCTGTCTGCTATAGCAAAACCAAAACCCTTTGGCCCCTTCAGCAGAGGAATGGTCAGCGTCTCGGGCTGCGAACCTGCCGATGAAGTCATGGACGATCGGTCTTCAGTCAGGCCGAGGTAAGGTCCATTTAGGCGCTCGACACCACCTGCTGGGGCCTCTCTCCCACTGTGGTCCGGAAGCCCGGGCGAGGTCTGATGGCTCTGGGTGGCACTTGTCTGCTTTGCAGCCATAGGTAGCCCATCAAGGACGGGAGTGGCACTCACTACATCAATGGTTGGCACCTGTGTGTCAATGGGAAGTGGGTAGCCGCGACACAGAATCAACTTCACCGTCTGGTTGATGGGAACAGACTGGAAGAGCTGCACAACATCAGCGTGAGTCTGCCCAAGGACACAAGTGCTGTTTATATACACTATTA
>JARFYF010000053.1:13885598-13897004 GCA_030265395.1 Rhina ancylostomus | reverse complement strand
AGCTTAACAACACTATGACCACATTGATCACTTTGCCCTAAAATAGACTTAGGTTTTGTTTTGTTCTAATTATGTTGTTTCTTGTAAAAGTTCTGTGTAATAATTATGTTTAATTTATGTTTTTCTTGTGAATGCTGCTTACATGATGCTCTGTGCCTGTGATGCTGCTGCAGGTAAATTTTTCATTGCACCTGTGCATACATGTAGTTGTGCATATGAAAATAAAGTTGATATGACTTGACTTGATGTAACTGGAATTATATCACTATATGTCTGGTTTTGTTGTTACGAATAACAGGAAGCAAATTAGTGAAACAAGTTCAATAAACTGCATCACTTAAATGAAAAGTATGATTCAATTAATAACTGTAACTAGCACCACCAAAATAAATTAAATTTTCAATCATATAAGTGTTCTATGCAAATGTATAATTCAAAACACAGTTGCATTCCAAGTATTTAGGTGGTTAAGGGTTCATTTAACTGGAGTTTCTGAACTATTAAGGGGATCAGATAGGGTAGATATCTTGTTGGTTGATAAGTCAAGGAGCTTGGGAGAACAGTCTTAAAATTAAAGCCAGGGCTTTCAAGAATGAAATTAGGAAGTATTTCTACTTGCAGATGATGGCAGAAATTTGTAATTGCTTCTGCAAATAACTATAGATGTTAAGTCAATGGTCAATTTTAAATCAAGAATTGATGGATTTTTTTAGTCAAAGGTATTAAAGGATCTGAGAAAAAGGTTGATGTATGGATTATGTCAGAATTCTGCCACGATTGGCAAAAGAGAATAGGGGTGATAAGAAGCTTGCCCCTAATTTCCTTTCTTTTTCAGGATAGCTGGCACCATTTTCATATCCCAGCAATTTAATTCCCAGCGCCATTGTCTTGTGTCTATGTGCTCTGAATTACTCACTAATCTCTTCAGCAAATGAGAGAGCATCCATCATAGACATGGGTTTAGATTCACTGAGGCCCAATCAGTTTTAAATATATTAGAATCTTGGAAGGCTTAAAGGGTTGAATCTGTTTACTCTCATGAGGTGTACACTCAGGGCCAATTTCATTCAGTTCTACACAACAACAAAAATGGAATAAATGTTGTGTAAGGTGAAATTAGCTTAATTAAACAGATTGTGCTGAAAAAGAATCATGTATGAATAAAGCAAGCAAATGAATAGATTATGTACTAGCTGGTTTTCTTTTTATAAAGAAAGATGGATGGGTCATACTGTCCATTTTTACGATTACTGGTTTGCTATTTTCCTTCCAGGGTCAGCTATTCCACTCATGACTGGGAAGGAGATCATCTCCTTCCCATAGGTAGCTACTAAGTAATGTATATCAAGGCCACCGTGGTCTCCTGATCTTGTTCCAAGGTACCATGTAAGAATTTCCAGACTTTCTGTCCAAAAGATGAGTGAGGAAGGAAAAGGAAGATGTGCTGTTTGGGCAAAATGAAGACAAATGGAGAAGACTTATGTAGCATGTCACTTAATCAGTTAGCTTAAATGGCTTGTTTTAGTGCTGCAAGCTTGATAATAATAATGATGCCACGGGCCCTGAATTTTAGATTTTTTTGCTAATCTTGCAAAGCAATAAGGCATCACCAACATCTGATATTTACCTATCAGTTAAACTTTCCAAAATGTCCCTAAGAGCTTCACAGGTAAAGTAAAATTTGACACTGATCCATACAAGACAACAAAAGATTGGGGGAATGTCTTAAAGGAGAAAGAGTTTAAGGAGGGAATTTCTGACCTTGCCTTGGCTATCAATGTTGGAATGATTAAAATTAGTGGTGCTCAATAAAGAAGAAATGAGGGAACACAAATTTAGTGGAGGATTCTATGGCTGGGAGAAACTAGAGATGGGGAAAGGCATGAAAATGTAGGGATTCTCTTGATGTAATGCATAAGGCATTAAAATATGGAATAGATAAACTGAATCAATTGGTTTTTATTCAACATTTTCTTTTAAGCAAACTCATTATTATGAAATAAAAATTGGCTTCCTTTTGTTTGGAAGCTTGCAACATATATAAGCAGAAAGAAAAGCTCACAATATTATGGAGTCTATCGTAATCTCAGGATGTCCTAAAACATTTTACAGCTATAAAACATAGTTATTATGGTAATATTAGAAACGCTGAATTATTGCGCACAAACGTATCCCAGAAACAGCAAGATGATCATGACCTTAGTGGTATTGAATAAAGCTAAATATTGAACGGGGGGAAGTCCCCCTTCTCTTTTCCTTTTTTGCACCGTTTTATTTATTTATTTATTGGTAACTTATAGCAATTTTTATGTCTTGCACTGTACTGTTACTTCAAAACAGCAAATTTCACAACGTGTGTTAGTGATAATTCTGATTCTGATCTTCATGCAAACTTTTACATGCATTGGAAAGAACAGACAGGATTTTGAATTAACATCTCATCCACAAGACAGTACCATCAATTCCTTCTATTTTCACCTAGATTACGTGCTTATTTCTCTGGAGTGGGACTTAAATACACCATCTTCTATCTCAGAGGCAACAGCATAACAACACCATGGTTAAAGTTTAACATCAGGCATAACACAGAAGTAAAATGTTGGAGCAACACACTAGTTATTTATGATCAAATTGCAATAAAACTCAGTTTTTCTATGGTATTTTACCAACCAGCTAGAAATATTAGTTGAAAACTGCAGGATAACTTTAACTTAGCAATTCCAACAACTGCCAACAACTAATTGATGCTATTCGTGATTTATGTTCTGGGTCAAGGTCTAAGAAAATTCATTATCTGATGTTTGCAGAATTCGATTGGTCAATAAATTGCTATTGAAAGTGCAAGTACTGGATATTTCAATGAGATTAGTAGTCAGTTCAGATCTTGCAAGGAGAAAAGGAACATGCAGTGGAGGCAAATGACGCAAATGAAATGATCAGGGGTTTATACATTAAAAGTCAATGCATGGAGAACACACTTCTGTCTGTGTTGCATTCACCTTATGTAACAATTCAGTTTCACACTTCCTGCATCTCACTTTTTTCTAACACTCCTAACCCTCACACAGTACTGTGGAAAATCTGTGAGTAACAAATGAATTACATTCTCTAAGAATACAATCTGGGGATTAATGTAACATTAGAGATGGACAGAGCACGCAGAGACATATTTAAATATAGAATACAGGGATGCATGGACAATACAGAGAAGTATTCAAATTAAGGCTGGTATATAAACCAGAGGTGTATAAAATATGCAGAAATTTAATTAACATTTTTTCGTTGCTTCACAAAATGTTCAGACCATTGATTTATCCAACGTTTAATGCCCATCCAAAATTGCCTTTCAGAGGGCAATAAATGATTTCATTGAGCTACTGCAGCCCAGGATGCTGCCTGGATTAGAGGGCATGCTCAGTAAGGAGATGTTGGATAAACTAGGGTTGTTTTCTCTGGAGTGGAAGTGGCCGAGGGGAGACCTGACAGAAGTTTAAAAAATTATGAGAGGCATAGATGGAGTAGACAGCCGGTATCTTTTTACCAGGGTCAAAGTGTCTAATACTAGAACGCATGCACTTAAGGAGAGATGGGGAAAGTTCAAAGTAGATCATCAAGGACATCTTCAAGAGGCGGTGCCTCAAGAAGGCAACATCCATCATTAAGGACCTTCACCCCCCGGGACATGTCCTCTTCATGTTACTACCATCAGGGAGCCTGGAAACCCACACTCAACATTTCAGGAACATCTTCTTCCCCTTCGCCATCAGATTTCTGAACGGTCCATGAACCCGCGAACACTACCTTGTTATTCCTCTTTGCATTATTTATTTATCTTTGTAACTTACAGTAATTTTTATGTCTTTATGTCTTGCACTGTACTGCTGCCACAGAACAACAAATTTCACGACATATCTCAGTGATAATAAACCTGATTCCGACTCTGAGACGTGTGGGGCAAGTTTCTTCCACCGGGTGTGCTGGGTGCCAGGAATATGCTGCCAGGGGTGGTGGTCGTGATACAACAGAGCTGTTTAAGAAGCTCTTAGATAGGTACATGAATATGAAGAGCATGGAGGGAGATGGACCATGTGCAGGCAGAAGGGATTGGTTTAACTAGGTCTCATTAGCTTAATTAGTTCAGCACAACTTTGTGGGCCAAAGGGCCTGTTCCTGTGCTGTACTGATCTACGTTCAGTGGTGTTAGGTAGGAAAGTCCAAGGTTTTGATCCAGTAACAATGAAGGAATATTAATACATCCCCAAGAAGGGATGGTGTGTGACTTGGAGAAGAACGTGTATGTCATGTTGTTCTCATCTATCTGCTGCCCTTGTCCTTCTTGACAGTTGAAGTTGTGGGTTTTTAAGGTGCTATCCACAAAGCCTTGCTAAATTGCTGCAGTTCATTTGGAGACGATATACAGAGCAGCCATAGTGGCCTGGAAGTGGAGGGATTGATTGCTTAGGGAGTTAGATTTGTTGCCAGTGAAGTGAACTGTTTTGTTCTGGATGGTGTTGAGTGTTGTTGGAGCCGCATTCATCATGCTAAATGGACAGGTTTGTGTCACATTCCTAATGCATCTTGAATACTAAGCAAGCCACTCGCTGCAAGATATCCAGCCTGATCTGCTTTTGGAAATACAGCAATTGTGTGTTTAGTCCAGTTGTCTGGAACTCAGGATGTTGATGGTGGGAAATTTGGCCACAATGATGCTTTTGAATGATGATAGGAGGTGGTTACACTTTTGTCATAGACAGTCATTTCTGGGCATTTCAGTGGCATGAATTTTACTTGCCACTTATCAGTTGCATGCCTAAGTGTTGAGGTTTTGTTGCCTGCTAGAAGGGATTGCTCCATTATCTGAGCAGAAGAAAATGGAAGTGAACAAGTGCAATCATAAGAGAACATTCCCATTTCTGACCTTACGGTGATCAATAGTAAAGTATTCTTCCAGGTTGAACACCACTTGAAAGAAACACATTTGGTAGTGAAGGCAGAGAATGTACTCCAGATGGGGAACTTCAATGTCCAGTACAAAGAGTGGCTCAGCAGCCCCTACACTGACTGAGCTGGCTGAGACCTGAAGCACTAAGTTGACAGGTTACGTCCACAGCAGGTGATGAAAGAAACAAGACCAGGTACAAACCCACTTGACCCGATCCTCACTGTTGCTGATGCATCTGATGCTGATGCTGTTGTCATGATGTTCATGACAATGTGACCATCTCAAAACCTTTGTGGAAACACAGTCCTATATTCACCCTGATTAAATCTCACATCTAGACACTTAGCGCTTGTGGGAGTTAGTTGGATTCTGCAACTGTTGACACTGTTCAAAATTGCAAAACAATTAATTCTGCATGTTCTTAATCACACAAAAACAGATTGTAAACAATGGTTAATAACATTGCTGTCAATTCACAGCCAATTCTACTTCTGAATGTAATACCATGTGTACCAGACCATACGTCAATGGTTCATGCACCACACCATTGGACATCACACAGAGTTAGTGTGAGAAAAAGGCTACGTTTGGGCAGCACACACTGTTACAAATATGATCCCCAATACTGAGCACAGGGCAGCTCACAAAGAGGTGAATAAAGTCCTCATTCCCGTGTGTGAGTCAGCATGCAATATGGTGAATATGGTCTCTGATATCATCATAGGGGACAGGCACTGTACTGAGTGAAATCCATAACACTCATCTGCTAGAGCCCATTAACACAATTCCTTGAACTTGATATTTCTGTTTACTATTCAGGAAGTCATATATCAATATTACTGCCAGCAAGAGTTTGATTACCTTTTCTTTGCTCTGAGCACTAAGCTAAGATTAATAATTATTGAACTGGACATAACTTGTAATGAACAAGTCACTCACTTCTGCACTCCGCTTTTTATACACAATATTCTGATTTTCAATGCGTTATCCTTGACACAGTTAGAAACAAGCTTAAGTAAAAATTACAGCTTGGAAGTTGAATAACAAACATCTCCCAGTTACAGTTATTGTGTATTTGTTGTTGGTGACATGTTCAATGATCTGTTGTGTTCAGGTGAGGCAGGCGACCTCCACATTGACTCCACTGTAAATATTTCACAGGTGTTCATACATTGTGCAATCTAGGTCAACCGTTACAAAATAAATATAATGAAGTCAATGAATGCAGTCCATTGAGCAGTGTGTTAGTGAGGTGTGACATTACAATGAATAAGTGCACAAAGTGTGACAATGCGGCATGACAGTGCGGCATAACAACCCTCTATGTTAATGAAATGAAACAGTGCATCAGGTCAATTGTTGGTATTTGTATTTGTGGAATATTACTGAGCATTTATCCAATGGTCCATGAAGGGTGCAGGAATCCATTATTCCTTTTTTATGCACTATTTATTTATTTATTTGTTTATTTTGTGATTTATAGCAACTTTGTGTCTTCGCATGGTACTGCTGTCACAAAACAACAAATATCATGTCATGCAAGTCAGTGATAATAAACCTGATTCTGATTCTGGTATATTACATTGGTGTGACAGTACAGCACATATGGTTACATAGTATGAAGTACAATATGACATTGCTGGTTGTTCATATAGTATGGCAGTGTGGTGTATAGTAAGATGTTTAAATGTAGTTTGACGGTGCAGTGTGCAGTGGAGTCTGTTAGAACAGTTTGTCAGTATAGCGTGTTAGTGCAGTGTTAGTAGAATCTGTTAGAATATTTTGTCAGTGTAGTACCATAATATGTATGACAGTGCAATGTGCAATTGCAGCACTTAACTTCCGTGTAACTGTCGTGTGACAATGTAATGAATTAGTACAGTGTGATAGTGGAGCTTGATGGTGTGATGAATCAGTGAAGTGCTTTAGTATTATGTGATAGTGATGTGTAACAGTGCTGTGTGTCAGTGAACTGTGACAAAACAGTATGGGGGTGCAGTGTGCAGCAGAACCCATGTCACTACTTTAAAAAAGAACAAAGTCCTGACCAATATTCATCTTTTAATCAACATCAGATTTCAAACAGGTCATTAATTAATACATCATTGCTGATTTTGGGAGCCTGCTGTGTGCAGATTGGCTGTCACCTTTCCTAATAACACAACAGTAACGACCAAAATACACACGTGTTCGTAAAACTTGGTTGCTTTGGGAAAGGTGTTGTATTGATACAAGTTCTTTCTTTCTTGGATGTAGGAAGGATGCAGAGGAAAACAATCTGAACAGAGGTTCGAATTCTTCAACAATTCTTGACGTCTTTTTGATCTATTGTTTGACTTTGGCACTTGGCCACCTCCTTCACAGATTATTGCAATAATTCTTAGGATCTAAGCAACTGTGACAAGGTTGACACTTTATCCTCCAGTTGTAATAGTGAATGTCTTGAACTGCTGCAGTCTGTGTGACGAAGGTCCCGCTGTGGTACTATCAGATAGGAATTTGGCCCAGCCACCGTGAAACAATAGCTGATACAATTCCAAGGCAGAGGGTATGCGGTGTGGAGAGAAACTTGGAGGTGCTGCTGTTCTTTGCAGCTGCTGCCCTTGCCCTCAGTGATGGAGAATGCAAGGCTGGGACATGTTGGTGAACAAGTCCTTGGTGAGTTGTTGTGACACAGCTGTGGATGCCACATTTTGCAACTGGTGCACCAGTGATGAAGGAAGTGAAAGTTTAAGCTGGTGGATAGGGTACTGATTAAGTGGACTACTTCATCCTTATGATGCACTGAATCTGCACTCATCCAGGTAAGTGGAGAACATTCCATTATACTCCTGGCACCCCTTGCAGTTGATGGAGAGGCTTTTGGGGATCTGGGGACTCATCATTTCTATCTTCCTTCTAGGCTAATGGTTTCTGCTGGGTGCATTCTGTTGGGACACAATAACTTCGTACAGATATGAGATACCATCATTGGTCTCCTGATTCCCATGGGCAGTGGAACAGGGTAACTCAGAGCCTGGATCTAGAATTGACATAGACTCTATTTCTACCTTGAAAGGAGCATGGGTCAGAGATTGGGTCACCACTCAATCTAGCTTGATTTCCTGAGCTAAGGATTGTAGAGTTTACCATTACGAAACAAAGTTTAGGCATTATGTGTTCATTTAGAAGGAAACATTGCACATCATTTTTATTCCACGGTTTCAAAACAAAGACAGACAGGCACACCTCTGTTTATGTATCACCTTTTCACATCTGTTAGCAATATCTATGAATTACATTTAAACTGAAATGAGTGTTGCAATGTAGGAGAAGGTTGAGCCAAATTGCATACAGAAAGATCATCAAAACAGTAATGATTGACCAGTGCAGTTCCCTTTGGCAGCTCAGTGGGTTGCTCTCTTATTCAGAGATTATGGGATCAAATCCCTCTTCAGAGACCAGAGCACTTAACCTAGGCTGTCACTCATAGTGCAGTACTAAGGGAGTGCTTAACTATTTAAAGTGCTGGCTTTTGGATGTTAAATTAAGCCAAGCTCCTGTCTGTTCTCTCAGTGGCTGTAGAAGATCTCGTTTTAAGGATTATAGTGACTCTCACCTTGGTGTCCTGAGATCAGTGCTTGTACTCCAAGGAATGTTGCCGTAGAAAAAACAATTATGTTATACTTCTACCTTGGTGTTATTTGTGAGAGCTTGCTGTGCCCAATTTGGCTAGTGCACTTCCTTCCTGCAAAAGTGACTGGACTTCAGATAGAAGTCAATTGGTTGTAAGATGTTCCAGGATATGCTGAGGTCACAAAAGGTCCCTTCTGTCTGGGAGTTGAAGAAACCTTGGAAAGTTCAGGAAGGAATATGAGCCTAGGCCACTGGCAGGAACCCCCAGTTCTTTCTCCTGTAGTAAATGTGCGAATTTTTAAGTCCACCTGACAGGTTAGATGAGTTTGACTCTTCACCTGAAAGATGGTGCCTCTGTCAAAACTGATCTCCCTCTCTTGGCACATATCCAGATTATGTGGGTGTTAGGTGGTCCAAAATAGGAGATTTCTTATACACAGGTGCCTGCTCGACTGCCAGCCTAAACATTCATTCAATCAACTCCTGGTGTGCTATAGCCCTAGTTGGTACTATCCATAAAATACGCAGCACTGACTTGCTTCACTTCCTCTGACAGCACCTCCCAAACCCGCAACCTCTACCCTCAGAAGGACAAAAACAGCACGTCCCTGGGAATACCACGACTTACACCTTCCCCTCCAAGATACAAACCATCCCGACTTGGACTAATATCCCCCCTCTCCTTCACCGATGTTGGGTCCAAATCCTGGAACTCCTACCTCAACAACATCGTGGGAGTACCTTCACCACAATGACTGTGGCAGTTCAAGAAGGAAGCTCACCATTACTTTCTCAAGGACAAATAGGGGATGGACATTAAATGATGGCTTTACCAGCAGTGCCCAGATCCTGAAATCTGAGGACAAATATTTGACTTGGGTTTGATTTGTGAGTGGTTATGAGATCTGTTCTGGGGTGGCAATTCATCATGTGAAAGGCAGTAGACTTGTCATCGAGGCTTGCCAATGACCATCTATCTTCAGCTGTTTAAACCTGATCTATCCATCCATTTGCTGCCTCTGAGATTCTTGCCTTATCCCTTAAGCATATTTGAATGAACTCTTGACCCCATCCCACTCCTCCCATCAGCTGCCTGTCCCATTTTCTGTCCTGCATCTGCTCGGTGCTGTATCATTTTCTTCCAAATTCCACACACGTCCCTCCCCACCCCTTCCGCCCACACCAACATTCCTAACAGCACCAGCTGCCTGGTGCCAGGATCTGACTCACACGATTCCTCTGGAGACTGTGACTGAGGCGGCTGAATCTTTGCTCCACCAGCTCTGAAGCAATCCGAGGAGTCTGCGGAAGGTGCAGAAGTGAAGCATTTTAATCAGTAATGAATTATACGAATGCATCTAGAAGTGAATGCATTTATTATTAATGCACAGTTTTGAGAGTTCTTTGATCTCAAGAGATAGTTGTCCCAAACCTTAGATTCAGCATCTAACTTTGCATTAAAATGGTGTCTCTTGTGGTTTCCCAAAGCACTTTAATTCCAGTGGAGATTCATGGCTCCTACATTATGGAAAGAGTGACAGGAAATACAGATACTGTATTTTGCCCATCTGCTGCGTGTTCAGAGACACTGTGCCTCCCTAAGCTGACTGAGTTGGACTCAGTATAGCACTTGCAGATATGTTGCACCACTGAACGGGATATCTTTCAAGTACGATCCTGAACTGAAGCTCCGTCTTACTGCACAGGGTGAGAGACCCCATGGCACTGCTTTAAGAATACCAGCAGAGGCATGCCTGTTGTTCTGCCCAGAAGTGATCCCTTAACCAAGAAATTAAAAAAACAGAAGTGCCGGAGCCTCCAGTGTATGAATTGTCAGCAGAGTTATTACAACAGAGTGCAGTTCTTCAAAAGTACTTAATTGGCTGTAAAGCATTTTGGAAAGAACTAACATACACACAAAATGCTGGAGGAACTCAGCAGGTCAGGCAGCATCTATGGACAGAAATAAACAGTCGAATGGTGTAGGTTCTCAACCCGAAAGGTCGACTATTTATTTCCCTCCATTGATGCTGACTGACCTGCTGAGTTCCTCCAGCATTTTGTGTATATTGTTCCAGATTCGAGCATCTGCAGAATCTCTGTGTCTTGAAACAAACTAAGTCTATGAAAGTTAATGCATAAATCTAAGTCCCTCCCTCCAACTCTTTGTCTCTCATTCTCTCTCTCTCTCTCTCTTTCTCTCTTTTTTTCAGGGGATTGCATATTCATTGTGTTGTATAGCACCAGCTGCCGAGACCTGGGAGACATCTGAGTGCCTGAGATATTGAATGAACAATGTGGCAGTGAAATTTGTAGAGGATTGAAGGCAATCTCTGCTCTGATCTTTACCCACAACACTGCCAAACACAACCCCTGCCACTGCTGGATGTAAATCTCATCTCTGCTGCATATTCTCCCCAGCTGTGTGACACATATCCCCATCACTGTTACACACCACAATCATCTCAGTGACACACAATCTTCACCACAGCAGCACACTGTCCTCATCAGTGTCCTCATCAATGGTCGGCAATTGAATGACATAAAATTCTTCCCACTGTTGCCATATGATCATCACCACTGCAGCCCCACAATCCTCACCTATGCTGCCACACCATCCACATCACCACTACACGCTTCCCTCTCTACTGAGGGGTAGGCACAGTAGTGTAGCGGTTAGCATAATGCTATTATAGCGCCAGCAACCCAGGTTCAATTCCGGCTGCTGTCTGTAAGGAGTTTGTACGTTCTCCCTGGGTCTGCGTGGGTTTCCGTCGGGTGCTCCAGTTTCCTCCCACATTCCAAAGCTGTCCAGGTTAGGAAGTTGTGGGCGTGCTCTGTTGGCACCT
>JARFYF010000053.1:13836497-13859628 GCA_030265395.1 Rhina ancylostomus | reverse complement strand
TACACTAGAGGCATCCTATACAGACTAGCATAGTTTATGTAAAGTAATTTGCATACTTGCAAATATCAGCATCGTGCATTTTAATAGGGGCTTTACTTCTGTCACCAGGGAAATTAAGCAAAGCATGGTTCCAGAAACAATTATTTTCTCCTTTAAATTTGAATCTATTTAACACTGTGTCTCAAGGCACCAGTAACTAATTTTTTTTTTTACAGTGAATTACCTCAATGCCCCATGACTTAGCAGGCAGATTCCTTAGGCCGCAGGAAGACATTTAAAAAAAATGTTGAATACCCTTTCAGACAAACAATTGCACTTAAGAGACTTGGATCAAGCCTGCAATCTTACTTTGTAAGAGACACTCTCATTCCAATGCACGTGGAGAATTATGGCATAATTCTGGACTTCAGGTGAAACAGGGTTAGGCAGGGATAATTAGACCAAGGTTTATTTAGGCAGGGATAATTAGACCAAAATAAATGTAGAAAATGTGGTGCAATCTTCAACAGCTGAAGAGACAAATGGCAGATAGAAAAAAGGTCTGCATCCGTGATAGCTTAGTTAGCCAGTCTGAAGATTGAACATTCTGCATTAATAAGTTATAACCCTAAAGGCTTTGATGTTCTTTAAATGAAAAAAAATCTACATACACTGCCCATTGTTTTCATAACTTTGAAAATTTACATTTATGATAATATGCACACTTATAATTACACCAGTGAATCTGCAGAGGAACTGTGGTACACCCATGACAGGAAGAAATCACAGATTGGGTCAATTTACCTTATAATTCTGGGCAACATATTTACATTGGAAGTACAAGTTTCATATGGTGCATGACTTTATAAACACACAATTCGAAGTCTGTCCTACCTGTGTGTGTAATACTGTAATCCTCACTCTTCCGCCTCATGTGGTATATAACAATTACCCACACCAGCGATGTGCCAACCACACAAACTACTACAACAATAATAACGATTCCAATCGTTGTCCAGCCATCCTCCTCAAAGACAGAGCTTTTTTGCATGGAGTCGCAGTTCGAAGTTGGAATCACATTTAGGTAAATGTGACCACGCTCTGTCCCGAGCGTGTTAGACATGACACACGTGTACTTCCCAATATCCTGTGGGCCGGCATCCACAATGATCAGAAGCTGGTTGGCAGCAGCAAAGAAATGTCTCTCTGTTACCACTAAGGGGCCATCGTCTTTTGTCCAGTTCAGGCGCGGTGTGGGGCTGCCTCCAGCTATACATTGCAAAACAGCAGTTTCCCCTCTGGCAACAGTCCGATCTTCCAGTGGTCGCATAAATGAAGGAGTTTCTATGAATGGTGTTGGGGTTGAGAAAAGGAATGGCAGTGGAAAGGGAGGAATGAAAATTAAGTGAGTTTAGAAACTTAGACCAGGCATATGGCTAGAATTTTCAATCAAGTGAAAGAAATACTACAACTTTAAAATTCTGGGAGAACATTTTGTAGTCACAATAAACACTATAGTCACAAAGAACCAGTTCTGTTCAGAAGTTAGATTGTCATTGCAGTGAACAGACATGTTATAGACATCATAAACCAGAGCCATAAACTTGTACAGGCCCTCCCCAGGTTACAAACACTTATGTACACCCATATGAATGAGCCGTCATAAATATTAGTTAATTCAAATGAGAACCAATGCCAAAAAGAACCTCTGTTTACATGCAACATCCCTGCAGTAATCATTGACTCTTAGGAACACAGGCTATCTGTTACGCTGTGGGAGGCCACTTAAGAGTTTTGCTTTGGAAACTGACCAGGCAGGTGATACTTGTGCAATGATGCTCTACTAAACAACACAACATTGACTGACACTTCCAAGCCCAATGAAACCAGCCATTGGGCATGGGTTATCTGATTCTGTACCATTGTAATGGGACAATGGAAGAAAATAACTAAATGTTCATATTAATTGACCCTCACTGAAACCCCCATGATAAGATCAGGGAAGGCATTAAATGGCCATCTCCTGTATTAACACATCATTAAAGATACGCATCTGCCACTTAATACACAGGTTACAACATGTCTGTCTGTTTTGTCAATTAATATTCTGGTTCAGAATCTCCTTGGACCAGCTACCAGTATTTAAATACTCTCAGGGAGTCTGTCAATTGGGATGTGTTCCCATTGTAAATAATGTAATTCTGCAAAGTTACCTGTCCACGCTTAAAATGTTAAAGTAGGCAATTTAAACCACTGAAACTGAATCACTTATTGTTATGCATTTGAAAGGTATAAACCTTACTGTACTGCAGATTGTCAGGAGAGGAGAGAACAGGAGAAATAGATTCTCCAGAAGACCTGCCCATGCTGAATAAAGACCATTTACATCTACCAGCTCCAGTCTCCAGTGGCTTATTTGCAGTCACAACACCGGTCATTACAATACTGTGGAGATATGGTTATCATATCAAGTGATTTTGTGTACATTCAGACTTATGGATGGAACCAGTTTGTAACCCGGGGATCATCTGTATTAAAATTTGGAGTGTAGTGCTGAGAGGTGGAAAGGCTCCACACTGTTTTGGAAAAATAATGATGTTCAAGGGAACTTGGTTTGATGAGTTGCATTCAGCAAAATCTAAATCACACATTTGCCCACAGCTTAATACACCCAACATTCAAAGAGGGGTTAAGAAAAAAAAACAGGTGTTCACTGAATAGCCACCATTGTCCACCCAAACATATTCTATTCTAATCTAGGATGGCAATTTAACAAATGACATTCTAAAGCTTTACACAAAACCCATGCCATTTCATGCTAATAACAATTTTCACAAAAGCCAACTTCTTACCTAGGACAGTGAGGGTGGCATTTGCGGTAATGCCTCCCGCTGCATTTTGTGCCATACAGCTATACATGCCCATGTCTTCAATTTTCACATTTGCAATGAAGAAGACATCATCCTCTGGCATGACATGCATGCGCCTTTCCCGTGCTGCAGGAAAGTCTGTGCCACCATCTTTCTGCCAAGCAATCTGTGGTATTGGGTGACCCCCTGCGGCACATTCCAGCCGAGCCATTGCACCGGTCCGGATTGTTAAATCCATTGGGGTTTTCATAAACGAGGGAAGTTCTATTAGAAGCAAAACAATTAATGTCATAACTTGCATTTTTATAAATATCTTTCAAATAATAACCAAAAACACTTCCCAGGAGTTTAATGAAACAAAATTCCCCAACGAATTAGTAAAAGAAATATTGGGACAGGGAAAGAATCACGATTACAAAGGCAGTTCTTAAGTGAAGGATTACCAGTATGTCAGGCACTTAGGGAGAGATTTCTCCAGTTTGGGTCCCAAAGGACAGTACTTAAGCAAGGAAAATGAATGCACAGAGGGCTAGAATAGGAGGCACACAATGATATCAAAATTGTGAAGCTATTATACAGAAAGGGAGACTTAATAATGTGTTGGATTTCCAATTGCAATAAATGGGGAACAAGTAACCTAAAAGACAACAATTGAAGTCACAGGGATATAAATTTGTTCTCCATAGTTTTTAAATGGAACTTTTTTTTTGTAGCACTCCATCCCATTATACCCATTAGAGTCTTTTCACGTGAATTCCAAAGACGCAGAGGGAAGCTCAAAACTAAAATATTTACATTGAAGCAGAATGTTGAACCCTGGCATGAACTTTTGGTCCTGGTGAGTTGGAGAGCAAGAGCCAGGTGAGAGGTTATTTAACCCTCTGCTCTAGAAGTCATATATCCTGCCTTAAGTTTTACATTTCTGTTAAAAATCATACTACCATTTTACCTAATGACAACTTCTCAAGTAAATTTGCCAAATTACAGATGTATCCTCTGGTCAGTGACTGTGGGACAGTGTAGTCACCAAGCAGCAAGGGAATAAGACCAATTACAAACCCTGAATTGTATGGACAACTACTGTTACAATGTGGGATAGGAATTTATAATGGAAAAATGAATTTATAATGGAAAGACGACCAGGAATTGCCTGTTAATGACCCAATAAGTTCTGTGATAGGGTGATTATAGCCTTCATTTTCCACTTTTATTGCATCAGAGAAGCAGTTGAGAAGCAATTATATTATGCTCCAAAATTTCAATTAAGCTATCAACAGACTGTGTACAACCACAAACTTCTCCACTTTACTGCAAGAAAATTCACATACCGTTCACAGTAAGTTTTGCTTTGTTGGAATAATTTGATCCAAAGTAATTTGTGACAACACACTGGTACCGGCCCTCATCTGTAAAGTTGATGTTCTGCAGCTGCAGTACAGTAGTGTATTCAACAAACTCGCCATCCTGCTCTCGCAAACTGGAGAAGTTCTGGATCTCTGCATCATACAACAACTCGCTGTCCTTCCTCCATGCAGCAGCCATGGGAGAATCGCTGCTGCTACCAGCTGTACAAGTGAAGCTGACATTCATCCCCCTTAGTGCCACAGTGGTTTCAGGATGGGTGGTGATCACAGGCTTTGGGAAATCATCTATAGAATGAAAAATAGCAAGGGATAGGCCACCATACAAAAACTAAATCACGAGAGTTTTGTTTTATGCAACTAGACTACTGTATTCAGAACAATTCTATTATGCTCTGCTTAACACTCTGCTCCTGACAACCTGAAGGCAATCTACACTAAAAGCAAAGTTAAATGCTCCAATAATAAATGTAAACATTTTACTTATAAATGTATTGCTAAAAGTCATACTCCAATCATCTGAATTAAATAACATCGAATAAACAGCAGCTAAGTAATTCACCTTAAAAATCAAACTTTTATCCCCTATGTTATATAAATTGTTTATATCTCCTTATCCATTCATTGCTCTTTATCTTAATAATCTTTGATTTGCTGCATCATAACAGTCTAAGCTTGTTACTAACCTAAAATGTTATGAATTCTAATGGATGTTTCTTTAAGTCAAGATCCAAGTTTACAAAGGCAACTCTCATTGTGAGTGAGCACATGGAAACACTAGGTTAACACTAAGTGGTCATGCAAGATATAATTCAGTTAGACAACCACTGAATTACTAATTAGCAGCAGACATTGGGCCACAAGATCTTTAGTTACTCCTACTCTTTGCCATCTCTACATTCAGGCATGTAAAATCCACCCTAACAAATATGATAGTGCATAAGGAGTCATGAGTAACTTAGCCAATGCAACTCCTACATTAGGGAGCCAGAGGATACACTTAAACCACTTAAGGGTTGAAACTCCGAGAACCACAGTCAGGACATTTTTCCACATGCCACTTGGCTCTTGAATGGGGCCTTGAATTTTACCACCTCCAAATGAAAAGCCTTAGGTGTACGTGGAACAAGGAAAGAGCTACTGGAGTCCCTGTCAAATTTACCAGATACGATTCCAACACAATTTGCTTGCGACATGCAAGCTACCTTCTTTAAATTCTCGGTGTTTAGTACGTTGAGGCAGCAAGGAGCCTTAACTAACAGTAGGAATTGTACAGCAACTTTAATTTCTAAACTCAACTGTTTTAATTAAGTGCACAACTGTTGCACTAAAATGAAAATTGTTGGAAATCTCAAAACAAAATTACATCTGTATCTTGATTCTGGTTCTTACAGATTATGGAACACAAAGTTATTTTGTATATGCCTGAAAAGATTTAAACAAGCCTATAGATTTAACAAGTCCTCCATTTGATTTCTAATTCTCTTACTTCAGGCTTACAATATTTGTTACAAGGCATACATTAAGAAACGTTATTGTTTACAATTAATAGGACCTTCATTTAAAAGCCGTATTCTATGCTGAATCAGCAGCAAGAAAAAATAATTTGCTGTAAAATGAGCCAAGGTACTTAAGTATCTAAACAAGCTTTATTCCCACAAATTAAGTCAGAGTAAATACCAATTATACAAACCACAAATGTAGTCCTCCACATCAATATTAAAGATGCTTTTTCCTGCTAGCCACACTGGATGAGCACACTCGGCAGTGACCATGTGCTGAAACTGTTTTTCAATTAGAAACTGAGGCAACCACTTCAACTGGCAATCGCACAATAGATTGGAGGTGTTCAGAACTCTGTGAATAGTAAATAAAAACACCCTTTTGGATATCTTTCAGAAAGATAACTTTAAATTATTACTTGCAGTTAATCTCAGTTAGAATTTCCAGGTCAAGAGCTCCAAGGAGTCAAGTACAAGCAACATTGTGACAGCAAGCCACAATTTTTTTCAGGACTTGTATCCCATTTATTATAGAAGGCATCTGTTGCACAAGGGAACTATTAAATAGAGTACAAGTAGCATTACACAGCTGAGGTACAGCTCCAAAAGGAGTGTCATAGGAAAGGCTGAATGGCAGAATATAAACAGTGAATATATTACATAGCAAATCCAAATTATCAGCAGTGAATATATTGAACATCCACTATTAGAAGTAATAACATTCACCCAGAAAGCTCAAAGTACATGACTATTTTTAGTTAATAGCTCATTCAGATGGGAGGTGGAAAGGCAACAGCCAGGTTAGTATTTATTTGCTATTCAGTTGCTATGACATTGTGCACGTGAACCACGTTATCATCTGCATTCAACCCAATCGTCATTTCTCAAACCAGTGGTACAGATAACAAGATAGATTCTATGTCATCCTTTTCAAAAGGTTGCAATTTATGCCTTTCAATCAATAGAAATCCCATAAGACAAGATGGGGCCTGCATCCCATCCATTTCAAAAGATTGTAACTAATGATTTTTGTTTTGTTTGGTACAAACATTAGGGGATACAGCAGCAAGGTAGGTAAACAAAGATACAGATCAGCCATGATTCAAGAACTGGCATTATAGGCTTAGAGAGCTGAATGACTTCCTTTTATTCCTGTGTATGGAGCTGATTAAAACTCAGGAACTAGTTATCCAGTTATGTTTATCCAGTAAATCCTGTTGACAAAGTAACCAAAGCCTTGAAATAGCGCATTTGCACAGCTGCCACTTTATCTTAAGTTTGCTAATTGTAGGGTTTATTTTATAAAAAATACCACCTCAGAAACACTGTCCTCCTCCAATCTCACAGGCACTTCTATTGCTCAACATTAGCAATTTTACCACCTGAATCTCAGGATATGATGAACTAATCAAGCAAACAGATAAAATTTCTCTTGCTTATCTGATCACCACTTTGCATTATAGCACTCATGCACTTCTGCGTGGCTGAAATCACTCTCAATTTCTAATTTATGTCGAACTCCCATCATCCTTCTCCAACACACTCTCCAACCCAATGTCACCTTTGTGTTCACTGACAGCTAAAGAGGCCTGGTTCGAGACTTTGCACGTGACTGAAGAGCATACTTAATCAGGAAGAGGCTTTCTAATTAATGAGCTTGTACAGTATTAATTGGCCAGAATTTTTTTTAATACAAATACTCACAGCTCCTTAAGTTTCATTTGGGCAAAAGAATTTCCTTGAATCGACATAATGGCATTATTGCTCAGATCTCTAAAAGGAAGAAATAAAATTGTTTTAAGTAGGAGGTAAAAGGAATAGAAACAATTGCACAGCAATATTAACACATCAAAACATCTCTCATACTTATAAAAGTAAAGACAATGACATTCAGACTGCCACACCCCCTCAACCCAAAAACAAAGAATGAGGGAAGGTGGTTTGGCTGAGACAGCGAGTACGCCTTCCTCCTCTTCAAATGGTTCACATGAACAGATGCATGTTTTACCCGAATGACTGCTGAACAGTTTATGAAGTTAAAAAGTTAACATACTTTAACAAAATAGAGTCAATGAAATAGACAGCATGGAAACAGGGCTTTCGCCCATTAAGTCTGTCGTGACTATCAAACACCCATTCACAATAATCCCATTTTATCCTCCCAATATTCCCATAAACTCCCTCCCAAATTTTACTACTCACTCATATATTAGGGGCAATTTACAGTGGCCAAATGACCCATCAACCAGTGCATCTTTGCGATGTAGGAGGAAACCAGAACATCCAGAGGAAACCCATGCAATTGCAAGAATATGCAGACTTCACAGAGACAGCACTTTCACAGAGATCAGCATGAACCTTTGTCACTGGAGTCAAGCCAGCAGCTCTGCTAGCTGTGCTTAAAAACCATACACACAGACAGTACATGGCTCAGAAAGGAAAGCTTCCTGTGATTAAGTCCCTCTCTCCAAGTATGCATAGTTATTGCCAATAAACAGTTATATTAGGGCTGCCACATTAGCTGAACTGGTATATCAGAGAGCACAGATTGCAACAAAGAGAAATTAAAACCCCACACATAACTTTCACTTGCAGAATTATTTGGTAAATGGAAGTAAATGTGATCATTTCAACACATTTATAAATTCTCATTTTATTTGGCATTGTATTTTGAAATCATTAAAGAATTGAAGTGTATTTAGACACCTATACTCACAGGTACTCAAGGGTTACTAGTCCAGAAAATGCTTTATTTGTGATGGAAGTTATTTTGCTTCCTTGCAGAATCCTATGTAGGAGTGAAAAGACAATTGACAGTCAACAGTATACACTACAAAAGTCATCTATGTGTTGGCTGCTTCTTGTCCCCCTTGATCAGATGTTAGGAATCACAACATGCAACTTAAGTTAGGTTATAAACTCTTATTACAACTACAGACAAATGCATCCACTTTAAAAAGCTCTATATTAAAAGGCTCCAACAGAAGCTGGATCTTGATATGGAGAAGACCATTTAATGTCACCAAATCTAATAGGTAGAAAAATATCAACAACGAATAAACTATTTATTTCTTGCCAAAAGCTATGCCTCAGACAGAGTAGCAAGTTTGGCTGTCATAATTGATTTGTACTTGAGAATCCTAGCTGATCTTTAACTCTAACCAGTGAATTTTGCTGTCGTATGCATGTGTACAGACCTTGAGCATAGGCAGACTCAAACCTTCTGCAGGGCTCTTTAATTCAAAATAAAATATCCACCATACAAGGGATCAGACCACAACTTGGGGACTTAAACTGTAGTAGAGAATGTGTATTTAAATTATCTTCTCAGCAGAGCACTGAAGCCATTGTTAAACCTCAGGTATGTCTACTTACAAGGATTTTAGACTGGAGGAACAAGGAAATTAGATAGTTATAACCTAGCCCAGAAATTGCACGTTGTGACGCCTAAAATCTGAACAAGCAGTTCAGTAAAAAATGTTAAATAGCACATTACTCTGCTTAATTTGAGCAATATCATGAGTGGGGTGGCAGGAGGTGATGTGAAGAGAGAAGGGGGTGGGGGAAAAATAGAATAAATATGGATCAACTTTAAAATTATGTGTCTTAGGTTTGTAGGAGAATCCATACTGGGGTGGGAGAAAGTGGAGAGGCAAGCACAAAAATATACAATGTAAAAGCAAGACACAGAATATACATACAATTTTTGCAGCTTGTCTAATCCAGTGAAAGCACCATTTGAATCTTCAATTGCCCATGAGATTTCATTATTCCTCAGATCACTGCAGGAAGAAACCTGCTGTTACTTGATTTTACAAGCAGTATAGGAAAAAAACCTGTTTACCACCCACACAAGAACATAGCTTTCATTCTTTAAAGCACCATTACAGTCCCATACACAAAGTTAAAATATGCATCAGATAGCCAAATGAAAAGAGTATGCCCTATCTTAGTTGACCAACTGTATCACGGGAGGAAGCACCATAAGTGCCGAGTGTGTGAAGAGTCAGAATGATAGAAACACACACTGTTTAGGCATTCATTATGCAGCTTAATATTTTAGGTCTCGCACTTTCAACAGAAGAGTGCTGACTCTTTTTCCACATGCGCTAACAGTACACTTAGACTGTTTTTAACTGCACTCAGTATCAACTTAAGTGTGAAACACAAAGCTCTGAAGAATCAGAATCAGGTTTATTGTCACTGACATATCATAAAATTTGTTGTTTTGCAGCAGCACAGTGCAAGATATAAAATTTACAAAAATAAATAAATAGTGCAAAAGATAAATAATGAGGTAGTGTTCATGGACCGTTCAGAAATCTCTTGGTGGAGGGGAAAAAGTTGTCCCTAAAACATTTTGTCAAAGCGTTTTACTAAATGAAGTAAGATTATGTTATTAAGGAAGTCTTTTCCTGCCAGATGTAATTAACAAAAATCCCAGAACTTGAAGACACTTTATAAAACTCATTGTTGGGCAGATAATTTTTTTCTTCTAGACATCCTTATAGTCTGAAGTTGTAGCAAATAGTGACTTCCAGTGTGGAAACATTTGACGTCTACCTTCCAGTTTTAAATCTGTTCACATTCTGTAAACATTATGCATTATTCAGTTGGCAAATGAGTAATGCAGTCTTCAACATTTGCCAATGGCACTCTGCCACAGCGTTCTGGTGTGATTCCTAGTTTCCACTGGTCCACATGCTTCAAGAATAGAACCGCCATGTTTAGAGCCCAGAGTGCTGATATATGCTTCATCACATTACCTTGCTAGTCACAGACACAGATTGTGCCCGAGGAGCAAATTTGAAACAAGTTTCAAATTCTATCGTGGGAAACATTAAATAAGATGCAAACTGCAAAATTCATCCAGAAGTTTAAACAAAAACAATTCCACTAAGCATTATTTCCAACTTCATTTTGACAAATTGGAATTTTCACCCTTTTGCCCTTGCCCTGGTCAATTAATTTTCCTTTTTCCACACAGCTGGTCAGGCATCAATAAGCTGGAGCCTTGTTAATCAGTAATGCCCTGGAATGTGAATATGGTTGGCGACCCTGAACTGAAGAAACTCACCAGCCTTTTTACACCCCTCCCCCATGGGGCAAAACAACACAACTTAATTTGTTTCCTTTCTGCTTTAGGCTACTTTGAACCAATCTAGATGGACTGTGATCACTTATCTACTAAAGGTTAAACCAATGGCCAAAATATCCACATTACTTAATCCCATTCAGTTTAATATGGGACTGTTTTGCTATTTCATATCAACTCAGGTCAGCAATTCAACTAAGTGGAATCTAAATTACAAACTCCTTAAGCATGGAAAGGGAAAGAGAAGGATTAATTTGGAATATGGCAATAGACATTGCGGGAGTAAACTCTGGCTTTACTTTTATTGCAGTTTTAATCTGATGCTTGCCAACTTCATTCTTAGTGCAACTTGGAATTAATTTCTTTTCCTGTATATTTTAAAGAACTACTTGCAAATCTCAGCTAAATGAATATTGACAGGTGTATTTTTATTAAGGACTTTCCAACTTCTGTAGCTTTCACCATAATGCAAGCACAAAAAAAATGCACATCAGATAATAAATTTGAAGCCATAACACTTTGGATTTCAGAACAATGGAATACTTAAAAACAAATAAATTCACAGAAAAGTTCATCAATGACTTGTGTGTAACAAAAACTACAGTAAACAAAGCTTTACTATCAATCGTAGTCATGCATAATGACTGAGATAGAAGACATGACTCATTCAGCAATGATTTCCACATCTACTGCAGGTTCAGATCTGCATGACGCTCACTGACAAGACTTACAGATAAGGTTCAATTAGTACAGTCTATGAGATATGGAGCAAATGATACATTTTTTATCCTTTAAGCCGCTTATGAACAACCCTATTTACTCTGCATACTTACAGTGTGAGCAGGTTAGACAAGCCACTAAAAACTCCATCAGCGATGTAACTCACTCTGTTGTCTCCCATGTACAAATTCTCAAGCAATTTCAAGCCCATAAATGTAGACTCATCTAAACGAGTCAACTGATTGTAGGTCATGTCCCTGATATAAAAAGGAACAAGTTCATTTAGGAGGTATCAAATAAACTACGTCCTTACTTCAATTCTCCAACCCCATTTACAATAACTCGACCATTTATAATTCAGATACAGCAACACTACACAGTATCCCAAAGCATACATTCCATGTTATACAGCAAGTATAACATGCAAAATTAAATAAATTCTAGGTCTTCCCATTTTCACATCTGTGGAGCATTGAAATAACAAAATCTTGTTCTATGTTCCATTACTGAGGTAATACTCAGATTTATTGCAATTGACTCTGGTCTGCACTAATCACAGCAGGTGACTGACTATGCAAAATTGACCAATATAAATTACTTAGGATTTAAACATAAAGGAAACAATTAAAATAGAGCCAAAACTCCTAGTATTTTATTTGTTAAGCCTGGAGGTACTAAAAACAATACTAAACAGTGTTGTAAACCCTGAGCAACATTCTTAATACCGTTATAGTAAATAGCAGGACCCTCAGGAGCACTGATGTGCAGAGAGATCTTGGGGTGCAAGTCCACAGTTTCCTGAAAGTGGCAACACAAGTAGATAGTGTGGTAAAGAGAGCATGTGGCATGCTTGCCTTCACTGGTGACAGTGCCAAGTATAAAAGTCCGGAAGTCACGTTGCAGTTGAATAAAACTTAGACCACATTTGGAGTACTGTGTGCAGGTCTAGTCACCACGTTACAAGAAGGATGTAGAGGCTTTGGAGAGAGTGCAGAAGAGGTTCACCAGGATGTTGCCTAGATTAGACAGTATTAGCTACGAGAGTTTGGACCAACCTGGATTCTTTCCTCTGGAGCACTGGAGGCTGAGGGGCGACCTCATGGAAGTATATACAATTACAAGAGGCATGGACAGGGTAGATAGCCTTTCTCCCCCAGGTTGGAAATGTTAAATACTAAAGGGCATAGCTTTAAGGTGAAAGGTGGAATGTTTTAAGAGATTTAAGTCGTGCTTTTTTGTTTTATATACACACACACACACTGGAACCTGTCTTGTAAATGCTTTTGGGGAGGTAGTGGACGCAGATATGATAGTGACATTTAAGAGGCATTAAGAAACACATGAACAGGCAGAAAAATGAGGGATACAGACAATGTGCACGCAGATGTGCAGTTCAAATTGGCATCACAGTCAGTACAGACATCAAGGGCCTGTGTGGTACCTTTCTATGTTAAGTGGTTATGTCAGAAAAATGGTAGAAGCAGCACTGGAACTAGAGGCAGTCTATATAAAAAGAAACAGGAAAATACACTTCCAGCTCAAAGACAGTACGGACACACTGCCCAGTTTTACATCACGAAAAGCACAGCAAAACTATTGTATCTGTATACAAATTATTTTGAGAATTAAGGAAACACTGCTTATTAAAAAAGAAACATGCCAGTGGAGAAAGAAAGTGCACCATTATCACTAAATCCCTTTCTAAAAAAAATTAATACTTTTTCTTAGTCGGAAGTATATGCATCATTACACTTTCATATGAACTATAAAGCAACAATTTGGAGTTGAGTCTGTATTAGCACAAGGTGCTTCATACCAGCTTTAAAAATTTTACAACACATTAGGATAGGTGACCAAAAGCATTGTCAGAAGGTTAGATTTTAAAGTGTTCTTAAAAAGAGACAGAGGCAGAACACGAGGGAATTTCAGAGCTCAAAGAGCAGAGGTGGATGAAATCGTGGCCTATAGTGATTAAAATCACGATTTACACAAAGCCAGTGGTATTAGAAGAGTGAAGGAAAGAATGAAACAAACTCACAGTTCTGTCAGTTTATGGAAGAACTCCCAAGCATAGGCACTTATCCTGGCAATATCATTCTGGCTCAGGTGTAGCTTCTGCAGGAGTTTGAGGCCATACAGCCAGCCCTTGGTAACTTCGGTCAAGTTATTGTGTTCCAAGTCCCTAAAGCAGAAAAGAAACATCCATTTTTACCCCCTCCTGAAGTTAGCATATTTCTCAACCCTAGCTATGCAATAATTAGGTCAAAATAAAAAGACAAAAAAGAGACCAGATTTCCCCCAAGTAAAATAATTTGGCTCTGATACCAAATCAAGTTCTATTTTTCAAAACAAAACTAAATTCTTCAAAATATTCCTAAAGCACCCAAACCTTTGCTTACCAGCAATTAGATATGCATGCAACAACATCAAGTAGTATACTGAATTAAAGTCCCACTCTTTGGCCAGGCAGGCCACTATGTGGACATCTTGCATTCAAAGACTGTGCTAATTCTAGCAAGGTAGTTATGTCACAGATGACTGCAACGTTCAGATGAGGAGATATTAAGTACGTAAGTGCTCTAAATTATATTACACATACAAAGGACAGCCTTTGACTTATTCAAGAAGGACAAGTTAATCCATGCCTACATTGCTTTAACAATTATATTCACATTACTTTGATTTAATTACATTAATCACTTCAAAACTTTAGTAATCCAATATTTTCGTAAGTGGCTTGACAAGATCCAGAATATATATTAAATGAAAGGACTTACAACTCCTCAATTTCATTGAGCCCCCAGAAAGCTCCATCCTTGAGTTCAGTGATTCCATTACATTGCAGTTTCAATGATTTCAATGAGTCAAGGCCATGAAATGCAAGACTCTCGATAATTCGGATTCTATTGCGCTTTAGTTCCCTGTTTAAACATTGAGACACAAATTCAACCTGTATGGTGGTTAAGATATTTTTTCCCTTTAAAAAAAGTGACAAGGATTTTGAAAAATCTTTCAGCTTGGAAAGTGATGTGGTTGATTGTGCATCATAATGATGATACTTAGAATAAAATTTCTAAATATTCCTAGTTGCAACAGATGTTTTCTTCATATTTAAACAAGTTATCTTTATTCGTCACTTGTACATTGAAACACTGAATCACTACTGAAGAACTGACAATTGTCACAATTATGACCATCTCCTCCAGGCTGGATGCTGACAATCCTATTCAGCAAATTAAATCCTAACTACATTCAGCTGTTTTACATCCACCTGGGATTTCTAACATGACAGACCCAGAACAAAATTTTCACCTGTGGCAAGGTTTTCAATTCAAGTCAGCATGCCTTACGCTGTCCAAAGGAGATTTCAAAGGATCATAAAAAAAAAGTAGAGGACTAGGCCATTAGCCCCTCATCATTCAGTCAGATCATGGCTGATCTGATATTGACCATAAGAGCAGGCCAAGTCGCTCCAAGCCCATTCCCTTAACAACTTCCCTGAGGACCAAAACAAAATTCATCTCATCTTTGAATATATTCAAGAATTCGGCCTCCACTAATGTGTTGGGTAGTAAATTCCAAAAGATGAATGACTCAGAAGAAATTGCTCGATCTCCATTTTAAATGGGCGACTTCTTTATTCTGAAACTAAACTGCCAGTTCTAGATTTCCCCACTAGAGGATGCATGACCTTAACAATAAAGCTTTTAAAGTAAACAGATGTTAAGACTTTAGCAGATTCAGAGATTTCAAAAACAAGACCTACTTGCACCAATAAGCTTTCTCAATAGTTATATAATTTAGCACAGAGACAGTTTGTACATATAACTATTACACATTTTGAAACTTCTGAACAAGTCTGACTACTTTCTACATGAAATAAGTAAATCAGCCAACCCAGTATTAGACCCTTCAATAATTCCCTATCAATTAGATCCAAATGCAACATTCTCTTCTGCTTAAAAATGCAAGGAGGAAATCTTTGTTTAACACAGTCATTATCCTCAGGCCAAGACAGTATAAGAGAGTACTTGGTGTAAACTAGCACTTGCTGATTTTGCTGTATGTGGGAGCATGCCACATTGCAATCTCAGTTGACTACTGCAAGTTTTGCCGAAGTTAAACTAAACATTTGGATTTCCCACTGTGCCCCAGGAATGCATGCTGATGCAAGAACACAAAAGAGACCCAGAGGTCATGCTCCCAAAAGACCACCTCACAAATGAGAGACATCACAAGCTAGAGTATCTCAAGGTTGTAGCACTTTCTTGTTCAGATAAAAGCAAAAATGTTTTCTCTGTTGGAGATATGTCAGTAACAAAAATTGCTGAAGATATCAGCATCTTCAGAGAAACAAAGTTAACATAAATTGTTTCATCAGAACCCACAGTCATCAATGCAAAATATTACTTAGGTTTCTTTCTCCATAAATATTGATTGATCAGAGTGATTCTAGCATATTCCATCTTTACCAGATTGAGTTGGTTCTACTACCAACCCAATGAATTTGTATTCAAGTAAGTCAGTAGTAACCTCAAGGCACTGCATGTCTGAAAGCTGCAGTAGCACTTTTACCTTTTCTGAAAAAAGTAGAGAGACAGGCTTTTGTATTTTGATGGTAAATTGAACAAAATCACTCACAGGTACTGAAGATGAGGCATTCGGAAGCTCTTTGGCTGAATGACAGAAATTTTATTTCTGTTCAGTTTGAGGACAAGCAAAGTGCTGGAGAGATTATCAAAACAGCCTGGCTCAAGGATCATTATTCGGTTGTTGTTCAAATGTCTGAAAATTAAATAGATTTTAAGTTACAAAACAATTAACTAATTTTTGCTCAAACTTTATTTAAATAAAGGCCCCTTTTAAAAAAAGTTGAAGACCTTCCTGCTTCACATCTTTCCAATTTAACAAAGGGGGAACTTTTAAGGAATCTCCTGCTGGGCCAGGAGTACATTTGTAGCCATAACATAAATTTCATTTTTGATTTGGTTCGGTTCTGAAATTCAAGTCTTCATTAAATACAAGAGGACTAGAAACAGTACACTTCAAGGCAGTTAATGTATCAGTTTCAGGGGCATTAATTAAATTTTTCTTCAACATTGTTTCCTGTATATAGATTTTATTTCTTAACCCTATAGATGTTTTATCTGCTTGAGAATCTTGCCACTCAAAGCAGTGCACGTTTCCTCATTCAAAACAAATTAATGCTACCACTAGAAATAAATGACAATCAAGCACAAATCTAAAACCTTTAATGTAGGACAGTATTTCACTGGGTCTAGGCTGGGCTGAACAACTCTACCAAATGACTTTCCTAATACAGTTTAAAAGCAGCATCTCTGATGGACAGGTTTAATACACATCACATTCAACATTCTTAACCTTTCAAATGGCAAGAATAAAATTCCTTCAAACTCAGGGAGTGCCATGCCAAGCCTATCAAATTCACTAAGTGAATTATGTACCCTGAAGAACACAACCCATTACACATCCACAAAGCACAGTGCAGATTGACACAGCTGAACATGGGGAGTCTCCAGTCCATGCAAATCTGGAGTTTTAAAATCAGATGAAATTACCCAGCATGCCACAAAGCGCTAGAAGTTTCCTACCAGTTATCCAGCAAGCAACAAAGGGTAAGATTACCTGGTGCAGAACAGGAAGACTCTCAGAGCCACTATTTTTGAGTCTATTTGTTAAAAAAAAGCTGTTTGCTCACTTAACCACATTTTTGAATCAGAGCAATACAGCATGGATAAAGGCCCTTCAACCTAAATGAGTCCACGCCGACCACGGTGCCCACCCAAATAGTCCCAATTTCCTGCGTTTGGCCCATATCCCTCCAAGCCTTGCCCCTCCATGCACCTATTCAAATGCTTAAATGATACTATTGTACCTGCTTCAACCACTTACTCTGGCAGCTCATTCCATGAACTCACCACCCTCTGTATGAAAAAACTGCCCCTCAGGTTCCTTACAAATCTTTCCCCCTCTCATCCTAAACCTATGCCCCCTAGTTTTGGATTCCCCTACCCTGGGGAAAAGACTTACCTTATCAATGCCTCTCATAATTTTAAACATTTCTGTAAGGTTACCCCACACTTTCCTACATTCCAAGCACCCAGTCTGGCCAATTTCTCCCTACAACTTAGGCCTTTAGTCCTTGTAAATCTTGTCTGCACTCTTTCCAGTTTAACCACATTTTTTCTAATAGAACAACCAAAACTGTACACAATACCCCATGTTGCCTTATCAACCACTGAGTGAGGCTGCACTTGGAGTATTGTATACAGTTATGATCCTAGGGATTTATGCACTCTTTTAGTCCTAGAGATTTATGCATGTTAAAATGGAAAATGGAAAACCTCACTGGGAAAAGTTTATCAAGTGGTCCAGTAATCCAGAGGGCGAGAGTAGCAATATACAGACCAGATCCCAGCTTAAATCCCACCATAGTAGCTGTGGGATTTAAATTCAGTTAATAATTTGGAATTTTAAAAGATCATTAGGGATGATAACCTCAAAAATTACCAGATTGTTGTGAAAGTCAAGTTGGTTCATTGATGTCATTCAAGGGAGGAAATCTGCCACTCTTATTTGGTCTGGCCTGTGTGGGACTCTCGACCTGCCAAATGTGGTTGACTATAAAACGGAACAGCAAGCCATTCAGTTCCAGGGCAATTATGCAAGGACAATAAATGCTGGCTTGCCAACACCACCCAGATTCTGAAAATGAATAAATAAAAGAAGTGCTTTCTGGAAATCTGCAGAGCTAAATGTATACTGTGTAAGTAGTAAAATATTTGTGAATATGTCCAGCTACAAACCACCAGAAGCTTTGTGGAGCAGAGATGATATTAAATATTTAAGCCATCCTATGCATCTGAACATAGCCTTGAATAAGAAATACCCTAGGCCAAAAACACTCCCTCAGAACTCTTGACATAATCCGTGCCCACTGACTGGAAAAACACAATAGTGTAGCAGACTCCACGGAGCCAATCTCAATGGCTGGAATCATAAGGAAATCTATAGGACACAGTTCAAACAGCTTTGTGCCATTTCAATTAGAAATTGAAGTACTTGCATGGAATTCAACTATTAATCTACCCTATTCAGATATAGGACCTCATCTTCCCGATAAAAGATTTTAAAAAAATGAGACCATCTACAGCTAGTTGAGATGGACTCAAACATCCTTTCATAATGTTCTGTTCAAGTTGTTCCAAATACTTTAGTTAAAGATGGCAGTTAGTCACTTTAATAAATCATTCGTCTTAATGCTGTACTTGCCTTCTTGCCAAATGCAACTTACATAAATGGTTAATCTAAATATGTTTCAGAATTAATGATTATGTGGTAAACAAGGATTAAATAGATTACAGTAGAAAGTGAAAAGGCAGGGCAAAATACATTTTCAATATTTAAAATGTCTGATATCACAATAAATTATTTTTATTTCAACTGGCTAAATACTTGGGTACAATCTAAACACTGGTAGATCAGTTGGACTACATGGATTGCTCCTTTAAATTCTGTGTATTAAACATTGTGTACAAAGTTCAACTGCTGTTTACAAGCTGAAAATCTGAAACGAAAATTATTGGGAAGTCTGGAACTACCAAGATGGGGAAAAGAAAGGACAGTATACAAAAAAAAAGGTTAGGAGGAATAAAACAAAATGTTCATTGTTACCCAGATGAAAAATATGAAGATCTTGTTGGTAGATCTCTTTAAAATGTAATGCTAAGTACTGCCCACTGCATGGTCTTCCTTTATCACAGGATTATCTAACTACACCATAATACTCAAAAATAAATTATAACTCATGCTTACAAAGGGCAAAAGAGCCTTACAAAACACACACACACTTGCCCATACTTATAGTTAATAAGTTATAACTTTAAATAATAGAAAATTAAATAATGCTAGATTGAGATATAGGCACAGATCACAAGGATGATACCTTTGTATATAATCAAGCCATCTGTGTACAACAAGAAATTACAAGCCTTTACGATAGATAGCAAGGCAATCCTATATACTTTATACTATATACTTCACAATCGGATTCATTAATACCTGCTTGGTCCATCAGTTTACAGTTTCATTGTTCTATGTTGTACTTCCACGTAGTGCCAAACAACACTGTTTAAGTACAATACACCTATGCCATAAAACAATAAAAGATAATGAAATTCTTAATTACGCCCAGATTTTTCAGCTGCATTATTGGAAACGAAGTAGTTTTGATTTCTGAAATCATGTTTGAACTGAGATCTAAAGTCTCCAAAGAGCTGTATGGCTGAAGATCCAATGCAATTATCTCTGCCACCCGATTATGTGTTCTGAAAAATTAAGTAGCAAAGTTGCAGTTAATCTTTCTTAATGAATATTCTCCCTGACCCCAATAATACTGCATTCCTCCAAAAAGGACATTTAAGTAGAATTTGAATTTTTTTTATATATAAAAATAAAATACCAGAGAGCATGAACCAGTCACTGAAAGAATGTTTAAAGGAAGGAATTGGGGTTGGAGGGAAATTTCATAACAATTCTATAATTAGACAGTTTTCAATAATAGCTACAAACACACAGGTCTAACTTAGAATAAGCAGAAACATTATAGCAGACAAAGTACAGAAACCAATTTGAGAAAAAAAAGTTACCCTTACATTAAGGCACAAAAGCAACAATTTTTCTGCATGTGAATTGGCTTTACATATTTTAATAATTTAAGCTTTGTTTTAAAATCACTAAAAAACTTAGTCCTTTCTGTGGCAGATAAAGAACTGGCATTAGCAAAGTGGATCAGCTTGCACCAATGAAAATATATGGCACTGCAGAGACGAAATAAAAAAAAGGAAGACATTCAAAAAGATGATACGAGAAAGGTTTCCAAAAGCTTGCTCAAAGAGGCTCTAAGGTATATGGATGAGGAGATAAAAATGTAGAGGATTAAGAGGGAGCTTGAGGGAATAGGACAGAATGAAACTATATACCAAAGCTTTATTTATTGGGAAAATCATATTAACCTTTGGAGCAGCATGCCAACAGATAGAATAGAAATGGAGCGTTATGGGCTGTGTAGTAGGGAAGGGTTAGATTGATTGTGGGGTAGGTTTATATAGGTTGGCACAACATCATGGGCCAAAGGGTGTGTATTGTGTTGTACTGTTCTAGAAATATGCTGGAAGGAAGTTGACACTAGTCAAGACATACACATTATGGGTGACTTGGACTTGCAGTCTTGAACAGTTATTAACATCAGTAGAAATAGACTAAAACATTCAACAGATCAAAAAAACCTCAAAATTGTTCTCTCACATCACTGCCTTCTCTCACCTCAACAGTGGTGATGCCTTATTATAACCAATGGCACATGTGCAAGGATTGGATATTTTTAAGCAATTAGTGTTAAAATTCTCCACATAAAATGCAAAATTATAAGGAAATGAAGTGCTTCAGGATGTTCTAAACAGTCCATCATCTCCACAGCTCACTTTAATATCAAGATGGGGGCCAAATGGGAGATACACAATTTGGTTTATAGTGCATGTGAATTCATTCCTAATAACTTAGTTTTACTTTTGCTGAATGTATTACAGAATGATTGGCGAGGAAAGGGAAAGAATGGCGAGGAAAGTAGTCATGAACACAGTAGCAGCTGAAGCACAATTTTGGAATGGTTCAGAAGGAACTTTGATTTAGTTGTACTGTACCAGAAAACTATGAGTGAGAGGAAATGATTTTCCTCTTCCAAGAACTATTCTTTTATTCACAATAAAGTAAATGGATAGAGGGGTCAAAGTAAAAAAAATTCTCTTAATTGCAATTTGTCAGTGGATCAGTGAACTTTTTTTGCAAAGTGAGTGATTGGAAATTATCATGCTCTTCCTTTGAAGAAAAAGTGCCAGAAATTAAATTAAAATAAATACAATCAATGTACAGATAGCAGCCTAACATTGTACTCACAATGACAGGATGGTAATGTTAGCTGTTGCAGCTCCTAATGACGGGATTGAAGTGAGTAGATTATTGTTGATTTTCCTTGAGGAAGAAAGCGATCAATTAGCAAAAATTCTGATATTTATTAAGTAATTCTTTGAAGTATTCAACAAATTCAAATATTGGCAGGATACTCACACTTCCAGTAGTCCATGAAGACCATCAAATATAGCATCTTTAATGGAAACGAATCTGTTACGACTCAAGTCTCTGTAATAGAACAATTCAAAAATCAATGCATCCTCCAATACAATTCTTCCTAATATTTACAGATGGTCATAACAGAGTCACATACTCTGCAACTCTTTTCCCAGTCACACAAATTTCTACTCATCCATCACCCCTGTCCTCGCTAACCTACAATGACTATTCTTTCAGATTTAGAATCAACATCCTCACTTTGTTTTCATGGGCAAGCTCCTAATCTCCTCTAACCCTACTAAACCACTCCCCACCATTAAAAACACTGTACCTCCCTCCCTTGGGTACACTTATGGTCACTCTTCCAAAGCTCCTTTATATTTATTTTTGTCTGATTAACTTAATGACACTTCACAGAAATAAAATGACATAGAAAAGCAAGTTGTTTATAGATGGTGAAAGAGGCTGGATTTATTTGTCGCTTGCAGGTTCCATGAAACAAAGAAAATGGGCTCTAAACCAAGTTCTGCTTGACTAAGAAAAACTCATGAGAAAGATGACTATTTATTGTATTAGTGTATTACAGTGGCTAATTTTGCTTATTGGAAATCTGCAATGAACAAAATGTATACTGGTCCTTCTTAAGAAAACTATGCAGAATGTAATGCAAATTTAAATTTAAAAAAACAAACCACACACTAAATATAACAGGGCAACAACATCACAGTTCAGTTTTTTTCTGCCCAAGTTATCAATCATTATGAGTATACATATAACTATGTACAGATGCATTTGCTCTGTATGGACAATATATTTGAGTTACACATCTTCAGTTTTGCATTCTGTATAAAAAGCAAAGAATCTCTTGTTAAATTGTTAAAACGAGTGCTCCATCAACAACTGCTAAATGCTCTACTCATTCAGTTAAAGGCTGTATGTTTTAAAAGCTGCTGGAGTATGCATTCTTTTGCCTACACCTCTTACTGGAGAGAGGATAGCCGGCTCCTGGTGCTGACAGCCCAAATGCGATATCTGACTTCAACTACACCATAAACTTAACAGGAGTGCACAACAAGATAACTGAACCACTGTGGTACAAGTTTAATCACAGTCTGCATCTCAGTCACAATCTGCACACACCTGATGACAGACTGAACATGTGTGAACAATGTCTCTATTAATGTACGTTCTGGAATTCATCCATGGTTTCTGTTCATGTTTTGCTTAAGAGAAAAGTTCATCTGTAAACTATTAAGTGATAACAATGTTGTAATGAATATACAAGGCATTAACTCTAGATATTTCTTATTGTTGATGCATTCAATACTCTCTGCTGTGAAAATTTAGCCTGACTTGGAAATAAATGGGACTAACACAAGATTAGCAAAAATGGGTGGTCAGTGTGGACTCGCTGGACTGAAGGTCCTGTTTCATGCTGTCTCTCTCTCCATGATT
>JARFYF010000053.1:13701505-13714596 GCA_030265395.1 Rhina ancylostomus | reverse complement strand
ACGGTACCGGCAGCGTCGGAGCAGATGAAGCGGATGCCTCGCTGGTGTCCGCCGATGGCTTGGCCCTGGAGAAGGCAACGCCCACCTCTCGGGTGAGCGTGGTTGGGCCTCGGACCGCAAGCGGAGGGGAGGCTGCCTGGGGATCGATGGCGTTGTGGGAGTTTGGGCGGCGCCTGGGTTCGCTGGGCTTGGAACGGGGCAGCGAGGTGGGCCGGGAGGTGAGGCCGAGGAGTTACACTGCCCCCTGGTGCGGGTGCTGGGCCATGGTGCCTTTGGGGAGGCCATGCTGTACCGGTGTACTGAAGACTACAAAGGACCACTCCGCGGGAATGAGAGTCTGCTGTGTTTTTGTTCTTGCGGAAACATAGCTGAATGATAACATCCAGGACGCTCTACAGAGCTGACAGAATAATATCATTTTTGGCAAGACCCGTGGAGGTGGCCTCTGTCTGTGTATATTTAATGACTGCTTGGACACCCGCTGTATCAGCATGTTTGTTTTGAACTGCTTTTGTTTGATTTTTTTTCAATGATTTTGACTTTTTGTTTTCTTTGTTTTTTTTTTCTTGTATGTGTTTTGCACCTTAATGTGTGGAGTACGGTATTTCGCTCCCATGTATGCTGAATGTGTATATGGAAGTGACAATAAAATTGAATCTGATTCTGATTCTGACATGCAAAATCCACACACACTGCGCCAGAGGTCAGGATTGAACCTCTCGCTGGAGTTGTAAAGCAACAGCTCTACCAGTTGTACCATTGTGCACCATATACTATATTGAAAAAGATCTCAATGGCACTATTTTGGGGCAGAGGAAGGGTGTTGTTCCTAGTTTCTTGGGCCATCATTTAGTCCACAACCAGCATCACTGTAAACAAAAATAGACTGCAGTTTACTGGATCTTGTTATGTCCAATTTGGCTGCATTTCTTCCTTTGCATCAAAAGTTCAAAAGCTAGAGCCTGACTTCCTCTGGACAGCAAGAAATTGTGTTCAGTCTAAAAGTCCATCACATCCCCGAACCCTTTGGGACTTGCACATCTCAGGCAGAAGCAGCCAGATCTGAAATAATTATCTGGAAGCAGGGATAGGGTACATCAAATTGACTTAGCTGCTTTGACTTATGATGTGATGGAGAAGGGAGCAATGTGTTGGCAGTTTTTGAAAACTGGGCATTGCCTGTGTAGAGAGAAAGAGAGTTAACTTTTCAGCTCACCTTGAAGAAATTCTGCTCTTTTTGATGGGGTTTCCATGTCACTTTTAGCTTCTTAAGCATAAGAAATTGTGATGAAGGGTCATTATCTTGAAATATTAACTCTTCTTTCTCCATGTTTTGCTTTTGTTGATTAATTGTATTAGGCAAGGGTATTGGAACCAAGTTGAGCAGTTTAAGTTGAACTCCAGTTATGTCATGATCTAACCCAACAGTCGACTGGCTCAAGCAGCTCAATAATCTCCTTCCATTGCTTTGTTCCTCAAATCTAAGGTTGTGATCATTTTCTGTGAAGTTTGCAAATATTTTGGTTACCAGGATGATCCTCAAACATGGAAGAAGACCTCTTCCCATATTAGCTTGAGCTGTTTATTTATAGCTCCTACTATCTCTCAGTAAGGCTACCAAATGATTGTCCATCAGGGAGAGATGGAAACTATCCAAGAGCCAGCTAAACTTGCTGGATAGATTGGTGGATGGGTCGATTGCCATTTCCTTTCTGTTTCCATGCTAACTACTCTCACACTCTCCTTTAGGTCCTATCAGCAGTATCCTGGTGAATAGGTATGGTAGTCGGCCGGTGGTGCTACTGGGCGGACTGCTGGCGAGCTCAGGCATGATCATCGCTTCATTTTGCCATAATATCGTGGAGCTTTACTTCTGCATAGGAGTGATTGGAGGTAAGTGCCAAACCATTCCTCAGTTCTTGGGTCTTGTACTTATAGCCCATTAATTAATGTGGTAATGATGTATGAATGTTCATGTAAAACAGAGAATATTAATGAATAATTACATTGCCTGGTTACATGCTATTGTTGTTTACTGAGAGTCTTCCTTTAAATACCAAGGTAGTGCTTACCCATAATAGTCTCTGCATCCAAAGCATTCTGTAACTAATCAGAATTGACTTCACCTCTGCTTTCAGTTGATGTTAGCACTTTTTTTTGTGGGGGAGGGGGGAATGTTAGTGATGCAGTGGGGTTACTTCCACCAAGAAACTCCTCCCAAACTGAGTGTCTGATACCTCCAATGACATTGACAACTTGCAAGGCTGGTGAGTAAGAGAAGGGCACTATTTGCCATCCACACAATCACTGTCCCTCTCTTTTGTGCACTTTTTTCCTGTATTTCCTATTAGCATCACTCCTGACCTGAACTCGCCTGCATGTGCTCTGCCCCATCTCTCCACCACCACCTCACCTATATCCTATCGCTTTCGTTCCCTCCCTGTTTGAGTCTCAAGCATGAATGCACACACTCACTCCTTCTCTCTCCCTGTTTTCTTTTACTCTTTGCTTTCTCTCTGGCCTTATCTGTTGCCTTAATTTCATGGATCCAGTTCACACATTTACCGGAGTGCTGTGCTTCTGATTCTCCCTGGGTTCTACCAGCCACTACTTCCAATACTGAACTAGAAAGACCTCGAATTGCTATCATCAGGAGCCTCCCAACCCATGGGAGGTGAAGCCTCAGCAATATTTCATCTAAGATCATCAACAAGCTTTGAGCAGGGTGATTATAAAATAATATATATTTCTCTTTCAGACATATTAGTTTTACATTTCAGTTCTGGCAACTTTCAGTGAAAGTTCAACTTTGTTTGATCAATGTTGTAGACAATGAGTGTCCTTCATATTCTGAAGCTTAGTGAACATTTTGTAGAGTTTATTTGGAAGTTTGAGCATTGACAGCACCTCGCAGTGTCACTATTGAGGTTTGGTTACTGACTGGGCCTTTTTGCACCTATCTGCACAATGAAAGGAAAATCTGAAAGAGCTTCTTTGTATACAGTGCATGGAAGCTTTTTCTATTCATACAATCAAAATGGTCTAAAGCATCTGACAATCCTTACATTCTTTTGAGGTCTAGTCATGGTTATAGTCCAGGAAACTTGTTTAACTATAAGGGTTGCCTATTTAAGGCAAAGATAATGTGACTTTTTTTCTTTCAGAGGATTGAGAGTCTTTGGAACTTCCATCTTCAGAGTGCAGTGGGTGCAAAGTCTTTGAATCTTTTAAAGGTAGAGATAGGTAGATTCTTGATAGGCAAGCTGGTGAAGGTTCCTGGGGGGAGGCAGGAACACAAAATTGAGTTCACACTTTAATCAACCAAGAATTTATTGAATGGTGGAGCGGGTTCAATGAGCCAAGCAGCCTACTCCTGCTCCTAATTTATCTGTTTGTATAAATGTGCACACAGCAGGATGTCACAGACGGCACAAATGACCAGATCTATTTTTCTGCATTGCTAATTAAGGAATTAATATAAGACAGAAAATCTGGGGCACTCCTTTGTATATCATTGTTTTGCAATTCAGATTGATAAAGTTATGCTTAAAACCAACAAATTAGTTTTTATTGTGTTTAAACATTCCTGAGATGCTTTAATGGAGTCTGGGCAATAAAACTGGTTTTAAAGAACACCTTAAGGAAAGAGGGAGATGCGGAGGAAATTCCATAGTTCAGGACGTGGACAGATGACACTTGGAAAGGCAGAGATTAATCAATCAAAGATAGTCAGCATTGCTTTGTCGGGGGGAGATCCTGTCTGATCATTTTGAATAAAATTTTACAAAGAGGTAATCAAGTATATTAATGAGGGCAGTGTAGTTGTTGCAGTCTACAGAGACTTCAATAAGACCTTTGATAAGTTATGATGTAGGAGACTGCCCAAAAAGTTAGGGACCATGGATTCTATGGCAAGTTGACAAATTGGATCAAAAATTGGCTTGGTATAGGAAGTAGGGAATATAAGCAGGGAGGTTATGATACAACTATATATTAAGCATTAGAATATTGTGTGCAGTTCTGGTCACTATAGGACGGATGTGGTTGTACAGGAGAAGGTGGAGAGGAGATTACCTGGATGTGGCCTGATATGAAGCATTCAGTTAAGAAGAGATATTGGACAGGATGGCTTTGTTTTTCTTGAGAGGAGGAGGAACAGATTGAGTAATACAAAGGTCCGGGGGTTCATACTGAGAAACTTTTCTCCAATTTCCGTTAAGGTGTCTAAAATCAAAGGGCCTAGGTTCAAAGTTAGGGCTTGGGGGGGGGATCTGAGAGAGAATTTTTTCACCCAGAGGGTGGTTGAAATCTGGAGGCACCTCCAAGAAGTGGTGAATAGAGAGATTCTCAACATTTAAGTATCAAGACAAGCATTTGAATGCTAAGGCAAAGAGAGCTGTGGGACAAATCCTGCTAAATGGCTACTTGATGGGCAGTGTGGACAAGTGGGTGAAGGGCCATTCTCTGTGTTGTATGAGTCATTGACTCATGTAGGCAACTCTGCCAGCAGAGGGGGAATGAGAAGAGCAGCACTGGGACTGGTGGAGCTCAGAGATATTGAAGAGCATGCAAAAAACAAACTGCTGGAGGAGCTCAGTGGGTCAAGCAGCATCTGTGGAGGGAATTGGACAGCTGATGTTTCAGGTTGAGCCCCTTCATCTGGACTGAAAGGTAAGAGGGGAGATTGCCAGTGTAAAGTGGTGAAGGGAAGGGGTGGAGCAAGACCTGGCAAGCGATAGGTTGATCCAGGTGAGGGGGGGAGGTGATAGGCAGGTGAGAGGAGGGAAGAGTGGAAATAGTGACAGAGGCTGGAGGTGGCAGGTAGTGGCAACAAAGGGCTGTAGATGATAGAATCTGATAGGAAAGGAAGGTGGAGCATGGAACTAAGTAAGGGAAGGGGTTGGGCAGATGGGAGGAGTATGGGGAAGTGACCCAGTGTGTGGGTGATGGACAGATGGAGTGGGTGGAGGGGGGAAAGAAATACAGGGTGGGGGGAGGTGGGTTGGATGTCAGAGGAATTGGGTAGATCAGGAGGAGAGGGAAAAAGGACAGAGAGGGAGCAGTTACCTGAAATTGGAGAGTTCAACGTTCATGCCGTCGGGTTGTAGACTACAGAGGTGGAATACAAGATCCTGTCTCTCCAGTCCGCATTTTGCTTCATCCTGGCAGTGGAGGAGGCTGAGGGCACACAGCTTGGTTTGAGAATGGGGATGGAAATTAAAATGGCTAGTAATTAGGAGATCCAGATGGCCATGGTGAACAGAGTGCAGGTGTTCAGCAAAGCGGTCACCTGCTCTTGAAGAGGGTGTAAGATGGATAATTACAGTGGTGGGTTGGAGAAGGAGGAGCACACAATAGGATTTGAAAACAATAATGAGAATTGGAGATGAGCATTAGGCCACAGTGAGAATATCGATATATATAATGCAGACAGAGAACATTTTCTTAAGAAGTTCACCCCCTGGTTTTATGAATGTGTGTATTTACATGGTGTAATGTTCAGCAGTTGATTCTTTTTAAAAAATTCTTCTTCAGGTCTTGGGCTTGCTTTCAACTTGCAGCCAGCGCTGACCATTATTGGGAAATACTTCTACAAGAAACGTCCTTTAGCTAATGGGATAGCCATGGCTGGCAGCCCAGTGGTCCTCAGCACACTGGCACCTCTCAACCAATACCTTTTTGACAATTACTCATGGAAAGGAGGCTTCCTGATCCTGGGCGGAATCCTGCTGAACTGCTGTGTGGCCGGGTCACTCATGCGTCCCATAGGCCCTCTGACAACCAACTCCCCTAAAGTGTCAGAGAACGTCAAGAAAGAGGAAGGAGTGAACTCAGACCTTCTGAAGAAGGAGCCAGAACCAAAGCTCAGTGTCTTCCAAACCATTAACAAGTACTTGGACCTGTCATTGTTCAATCACAGGGGCTTCCTGATCTACCTGTCGGGCAATGTCATCATGTTCTTTGGTCTGTTTGCTCCCCTGGTATTCTTATCTTCCTATGCCAAAAATATGCACATTGATGAGTATAAAGCAGCCTTCCTGCTCTCCATCCTGGCCTTTGTGGACATGTTTGCCCGACCATCCATGGGATTTGTAGCCAACACCAAGTGGGTGCGTCCTAAGATCCAGTACTTCTTCTCTTTCTCTATACTGTACAATGGTATCTGCCACATCATGATGCCCTTGGCGACTAATTATACCGGCCTGGTGATATACACCATCTTCTTCGGCTTTGCCTTTGGCATGCTGAGCTCTGTCCTGTTCGAGACCTTGATGGACCTGGTGGGAGCACAGAGGTTCTCCAGTGCAGTGGGGCTGGTGACCATTATAGAGTGCTGCCCTGTGTTATTGGGACCTCCACTTCTAGGTAAGCTGAGTTGGAACTGGGGGCTATTATCCTCCTCGGCAGAGCATTCTGATTTGTCTCACTCCTCTGTTTCTTCCCTATGACCCAGGAAATTTGTCCTTCAATCTTTATATCCGATTCTTTTTAGAAATCACATTTGAAACTGACCAACAACCCCAGATCATAATAGCTTAAAGCAATATACTCTCATATTGCCTATGGATTTTGCCAATTACCTTAAATCTGTGTCCTCTGATTCTTGGTCTTTTCAGAACTCCTAATATTGCTGATCTTCTACATGAAATCTTCCCTTTACCTGTCCTGATCTGAGCAGAACAATCCCAGCTTCCCTAGCCTCCTCGCATCTGAAAAGACCAAGAATTGCTGAAAATAATTCCCAAGCAGTCCAGACTGAAGCGAAAAGCTGTCAATTCACACTTGGACAAAGGGGTGGTGTTGGGAGGGATGAGGGGGTCTGTGGAGTGGGGATGAAAACTGCACAGTGGGTGGGTGGATTGGGGAGAGGGTTAGCTGTACGTTTGGGTGTTAGGAGATGTATGTGGAGTAGGATGGGGGCTAGGACAGTTGGCAATGGGGAAATTGAGGATGGTGGGAGAATGAAGAACTCCAGTGGGAAAGAAGGGAGATTTAGCATTTTGGGAGGGTCTGTACGATGAGTATGTTGGGGAGGGAGGTGCAGTAGGGCAGAAGGTTGAACTATATGTTGGGACGGTGCTATGAACCAGACTTGCACTGTTGAGTGGACATTGGGCTACAGGCAGGACATACAATGATCGGAGAGCTGTCTTTGTGTTGCAGGAATGCTTAAGGACACATATGATGCCTTTCATTACGTGTACATAGCCTGCGGAATAGTTTTGGTTGTGGCAAGCATCTACTTGTTCATTGGCAATGCAGTGAATTACCACCTGCTGGAGAAGGAGAGGCGAGAGGAAGAGCAGAAGTCAAAGCATGAAGCAACAATTGATCTGAATGAGACCAAACCGGACAATTTCAATACAAGTCCAAGTTTCTCAGATGGAGGTGGCGATCAGGACACGGTTATTTGAGGGTGGGACGGACGTTGTTTGTTGTTCTACGATTTGATTACCTTGGATTTCTGCCAGTTTTCATTCTTCACTCTTTCATGCCCATGTTTCTGGAGAAATGCAGTAAAGACAGCCCCACCCTTCTTCACGCCTTCTTTCTAGTCAACGGCTCCATTTATCCTGGGATCCCAAGCCTCTTATATTGTACTGGAGTCCCCAGGAATTAAAGATTGATGTCCTGAACTCAATCCAGAACAATCCTGGGAGTCAAAAAAAAATTACTGTGGAATTAAAATAATTGTGCATTTTAGGTGATCATAGACATGCAAAAATGACCATGTACCGGGGTGATCAAGAGGTTGTGTATTGAAACCTGTCCTATTACAGTTGGCATCCTCTTTGGATGAAGGGGGAGGAAGTGGAGGGAGTGTTGTGATTGTGACAATGTGCTAGTATCAACATAAGGGTGGGTATATTATCACTGTGGGAGGATTGAAGATCCACTCGTTTAGATAGCTTGTCCTCAGTATCCTAGGCATTAACATGCAATTGATCCCATAAGGCTTTGGGATCTTTAGGAGAGACAATAAACAGGTCAATTTGTGGATAGGGTGGGGGGAGGGGGAGCATAGATATCTGGGAAATAGCACTGTTTTTCATTCCTTCTACCCCAGCTCTACATAGCCTATCTAGAAGCTAGCCTAAATTGTATACCATTACCTTGCACTTGGACCCTTGTTTTACCATTCACCCCTTGCCCTTAAGAGTTGTGGATATCTGGAAATGTGAGGCAAATCCCACTAAAAGTCAGAAAAAACAGGTGATTACATTTTGATTTTGGTGGCTCACTGAATTCTGATTATTTATTGCATGAACAGGCAGCCTTTTCCAGACGTCCACTATTTCGTGGGAATAGAGCCGCCTCCTAAATATGTAATCTGGGCACTTCATTGAAGACTTTAACCTGACAGTCCCTGACATTGGCAATGCTGAAATTGTCCTCACACTGTCACCATCAGGATATATCCTTCCCTGCTCCAGGTCAGGATGGGTTAATAATAAAACTAACTATAGTACCAGGGACCCCTATGTTAGTCATTAATAGAAGCTCATGCCAATCACATGCCTCCCTCTTGTTGCTGGAACCTGCCAGCTCATCCTATTGGTTGAGAATGAGGAAAATGCTGCAAATTGCTTCTGAAAACAAGAATTGTTGTTTAGCTGTGTATAATATTAAACAAGTGACCATTGGACAGAGAGTTTAGCCAGATTGCAAGGTTGGAAAGGGGTTTCAACCAGTCCTGGGCCTTGAATCCGTTAAGAATTCTGGAGCTAGGTAGAGAGGGAAGAATCAGAGTCCTAGGGCATGGACTAGAATTGGAGTTGGGGATGGTATGGGGGAAGATAGGGGAGACCAGTGTAGGGAAGGTGGTGCAAAGTCTTGGGCAGCCACTACTTCTTGTTAAGTAATGACTATGAACTTTAAAATGTGAACCATTCACTTAATTGGATCATGGAATCACAAAATGAATGAGTTAGGATTGTGTGGATAATTTTTCGGACATTTGCTCGTAGATTGCCTGTGGGATTTCATTCCTTGCTCTGGCTGGATGTGCACTTGAAGCCCCAGGATTGTTAGGTTACTACCAGAAACATTCAGTTACATGAAATTTATAAAGAATCTATGGAACAGGGTTGGTCCAACCAATCTGTGTTAGTTGTTTGTAATTCACACAAAGTTCCTCCCCACTTGCCCCAGCCTCAAACTTATCAGCATATCCTTCAATTCATTCATTCCTTCCTCATGTGCTTATCTGGGTTTTCCATAAATGTGCCCATGTTTTTGGTATCGGCTTTTTCCTGTAGCACTAAGTTCTGCATTCTATCTAATCTCTAGATAAAGAAATTTCTTCTGAGTTCTCTTTTTCAGAATCAGGTTTATTATCACAAACATATGTTGTGAAATCTGTTGTTTTCCAGCAGCAGTACAGTGCAGGACATTAAGACATAAAAATTACTATAAGTTACAAAGATAAATAGTGCAAAAGATGAATAACAAGGTAGTGTTCATGGACCATTCAGAAATCTGATGGCAGAGGGGAAGAAGCTGTTCCTGAAACATTGAGTGTGGGTCTTCATGCTCCTGTACCTCCTCCCCGATGGTAGCAATGTGAAGAGGACCTGTCCTGGGTGGTGAGCGTCTTTAATGAGGGATGCCGCTGCCTTGATGCCCTTGATTGCGGGGAGGGTTGTGCCCATGATGGAACTGTTTTGGACTTTTTAGAGACTATCTTTATTGATAGCCTTGATTTTGATCTTCCCCACGGTAAAAACATTTCCATATCTAATCCAGTGTGGACTCGTTGGGCTGAATGGCCTTCTTTGGGCCTTAATGATTATTTTGTGATTTGAACCCCTGTCATAATTTTAAAGAATAAGGGTTTATCAACTGTTTTCTAAGAAAACAGTCCTAAGGCTGTCAAGTTTTTCTTGATGGGAATAACCATTCATTTAGTGTTACTTTTGTAAATAGTGGCACTTCTCCAGTGCCTTTTTTGCATCAGAATCAGGTTCATTATCACTGACATATGTTGTAAAATTTGTTGATTTAAAATTTGTAATATGGAGATCAAAGTACTTCCATTTGCCATCTATCCAAGGCTCTGTTCATTTAATATTATAGCATCATAGAGTTGTACAGCACAGAATAGGCCCTTCAGCCCACCACATCTTTGCTGACCCTTTAGCCCATCTGCACTAATCCCATTTGCCTGCATTACATCTGTATCCTATGCCTTGCCTGTTTAAGTGCCTGTCTAAATGTTGCTTAAATGAAGTGATTGTTTCTGACTCCACCACCTCCTCTGATAGTGAATTCCAGATATCAACCATTCTCTATGTAAAACACTTTCCTCTCAAACCCACTTTAAAGTTCCTCGCTCTCACCTTAAACCTGGAAAAAGGATTCTGAATATCTACCTTGGCTGTGCCTCTTATAATCTTATATACCTCTATCAGGTTATCCCTCAGCCTCTTTCCCTCCAAGGAAAACAAACCCAGCTTACCCAATCCCTCCATAAAACTAAAGTCTTCCAATCCAAGGAACATCCTGGTGAATCTCCGCCCTTTGCAATTCCGTTCCTCTGGGAGTGAATTCCGCCATTGATTGCAAGCTCATCATTTATTGCCCATCTGTAACTGGGCTAATAATGGGTTGCTATCTCCTTAAACCTCTGCAGTTCCTCTGGCGAAGGTGCTCCCACAGCAGTATTAGGCAGCAAGTTCCAGGATTTGTCCCATTGATGATGAAGCAACAACTGTTGTACAATATAAGTGTTGTTTGTGACTTGGGGTGGAATTTGCATTTGTCCTTGTCTTCTTGTTAGTAAAAGCTGCATATTTTTAAAGTGCTGTCACAGAAGCATTTTTATGAAACTCAAAAGAAAACCTTTCTGGAAATCTAAAATAAAAACAGAAACTGTTGGAAATACTCAACAGGTCAGGCTGTATCTGTGGAAAGAGAAACAGAGTTAATGTTTCAGGATGGATACCCTTCATCAGAACTGGGAAGGAAACGAAAGAAGCTCATTAAGCTGCAGGGAAGGTGGAGGAGGACGATGTCTCTGATAGGGCAAAACCAGGGTGACCAGGGGTATAAGCTCCAAACAAAGTTACTTGGTTAGTGAGTGAATGGCAGCAGTTAGAGAGTGAGAACATAGGCAAAAAAAATGTATGAGTTGTGAAATGCAGAGCAGGAGGCCATGGCTGGCGGGTCAGGCAGGGCATGTCTTCCACCTCCAGACGGAAAAAAGGGGAGGGAAAAAACAAACAGGTTAAAACCAACATCACAGACGGGTGGCTTACAAAGAACTTGCAGTTTATATTTGGAACATGCTGTAACAACAAATGGCTTCAGTGGTGGAGGCTATGAATATTTAAGGTGTAGATCAAGTAGGCTGCTCTGTGCTGGATAGTACTGAGTTCTTGTGTTAATAGTTCACTCTCCAGACAAGTCCTCTTGACTTGTGCCTTGTAGATATAGGAATGCTTTGTTTAAGAGATTTGACTCCCACAGCCCAATCCTGGCAAGGATTTGTGCTCTTTGAGACGTTATTATCTTGTTATCTTTGAGATGTTCCTTTTATCTTGCTGTTCACTGGAATATTTGCAGTATTTGTCCTTGTGCCCAGTGACACCAGCAAACTCACCCCCACCCACACTCCATCCCATTATTTATGTCACATTCCATGCTTCTGTTATTTGCATCCCATATCTCCTGCTTTTAAATGATCTCTGCTATATTACACATTTCCTTCTGTGTGCCAAAGTTTTTAAGACACTCTTCCATTTCCTTGAGATATTTAGTCCAGTGCATTAAGTGGTCAATGTATCTGTGCGCTCTGTTTGCTCCAGTGATGTGGTGCTCTGAATGGTTTGACCCTACAGATGGATTATTGGTTTGAGTGGTATGATGCTTTAGTGAGGAATGTAAATTCTCTACCTCATTTTCTCAAAATCAAAGCCAGAAGCCACTGCTTCAGAGGCACAATTTCAATATTCAGTGCCAGCTATTTTTACAGGTTCATTGAACTGTTTGTCCAATATTTTAATTTGTAAAAGTCAGAATGCAGACTATATTTTTGTCTTCACCTTCCATGTAACGCCAGTTGAATGTGAAATAAACAATGTGATGTTGAATTTGTTGGTACTCTGTGGAATTCCAGGCAATATTTAAAATAGAAATATTATAGAGTATAAGTCAGTAGTTATAATTACAAAGGCTTAAAAAGTTATGGCAATTTTTGACAAGGCTAGCAAGTGTTAAGTGACAGTTAATAAAGTTTCATAATATTGGTAAGTCTTCAGAAGTTAAATAGAAACATTGTTTCAACTTGCTTATTGTGAAATTGCTGATGTTGTGGCACTGACGAACAATTCTCATCGGAAGAACAAATGACTCTGCTACCAGTGCACCTCCTCGCCCATTTTCCCACTGCTGGAAATCCTGCTGCAACAGCTCACCAACCCCTTGGCGTGGAATCTCTCATTCTCTCTTTCTTTCCCCTTTACCTCTCCTTCCTTTTCATCTTATCCTCTGCCTTCTCCTCTTCTTCTCACCACCAAGCCCACTCTCGTTCAGTTACGCAGAGGCAATCCATTTTCTAATGACTTATGTTCAGGACATCATGCTGAGGGTCATTTCTGCAATAAAGCCCTCTTGTCACATGAGCAGGCCACTAGCTTTACACTTGACTGCCAGGAGAACAGGCACTGAGGACCCAGTCACAAAATAGGTAAGTGTTTGAAGATCATAAATACTCAAAAATGGAATTGTGAGTTCCAGGAGTTCCTTCTCCCACCCACCTTTACTGATCTCTGTCCTGAATTATCTTGAATTGTCTCACCTTTTCTGATTTGTATCTCCCACAGCAATGCAACTCCACCCTGGCCCAGCCTTACCTGGCCCAAAACCACTGGCAGCATCCCAAGTTTCAATTCCTTTAAAGTGGCGTTCTGGTTAAATTACTGCGCTAGTTTCCAGGGGCCTGATTCAAATACATTGGTTCAGATCCCATCGTACAGGCTAGGAAATTTACATTCAGTTAGTTAAGTAAATCTGGGTCTGGAATTAAATAAAACTCAGATGTGACCAGATTGTTATTAAAAGCCTGACTGGTTCACTAATGTACTTGGGAG
>JARFYF010000053.1:13632883-13642991 GCA_030265395.1 Rhina ancylostomus | reverse complement strand
TTCACTGTGTGTTTCAATGTACATGTGACTAATAAAGAGATCTGATCTTATCTCTTGTTCTGGTCTTTTTCCACCTTATCCTGCTGATTACTTCTTTATCCTGAAATGTCGCTCTTGGCACTGTCCCAAACCACCCCTTTTTGACCCCTACACTACCCACCACCTTATCTTAAACCCATGTTTGTTCCAGTCCTAAATTTGGACCCAATGCCCTAGTTTAGCCTTTGAATTGTCCACTTGACCTGTTACTGATTCTACTGGTTTCTTGGAGTGTTTCGATACTTTCGTAGTTGAATAATATCTGGTTTCCACATAACATGAGTTAATTCCTCTGCAGCTTTAATCTGAATAAAAGAAATTGTTGACCTTGCAAAGAAAAGCTATTTAGAACAAGCTCCCAATGTATTCACAGTGAACTCTCCTGACTGAAATACAAGCCTGATCCCATTAGCCATGTTACTGCCTTGCTCTGTGTAAGCCAAACATTGACCCATGTCTGCCTGTTTCATTTTTTATTAACATAACAATATTGTTGAAACACACCTGTTTATACAAGTAGCAACTAGTCAGCCTTCACTGGTGATCTGTCAGATTCAGTTACAGTCCATTTCTTCCTAATGTGACAGTAAACTGCTGCTGTAAGTACATTAATATTCCCAATGTAAGTGAAGGGGAGCAGATCGGGACTCCCAGAGGGGTCAGCAGTCCATCATTGTTTGCCTATTAATGGGTTCCTACATATCAGCCATTTCACATGGGGAACAGGGCTCCTGAGAAAAGGCACATGCAAAAAATGGAGGCAGCAGTTTTGCTGCTGAAATCAGACATCTGGGAGATTCCACATCATCCAAACACAGAGCAGTCCGAGTGTTAAATGGCTAAAAGATCTGTGGTATCTTCATTGAAAACATTCAGCCTTTCTATAAAGTTTAAGGAGCAGGCTTTTTCTGTCCACTTGGTCAGTGCTAAGATATATGCTCGACACAGTTGAGGTCATCCACTTTAGTGCACAAAACTGAACAGCAGCGCAGTTGTAAAATGGTGACAGATTGGGAAATGATGTTGAAAGGGACCTTGGTTCCTTGTACATGCATTACCAAAAGCTAACATGCACATGAAGGAAGAAATTAGGAAAGCAAATTATATTTGGCCTTTATTATTAGAGGATTTGAGTTCAGGAGTAAAGATGGTTCATTGTAATTATTGTTGAGCTTTCACCTGGAGTATTGTGTACCTTCTTGGTGCCCTCACATAACAAAAGGATACACTTGTTATAAAAGAAGAGCAATGAAGATTCACCGGTCATCTTCCTAGAATGATGTGTTTGCTGTATGAGGAGAATAGCATAGGTCTCTGTTCTCCAGAGTTTAGAAGAACAAGAGGTGTGTAGTGGTTAGTGTAACACTATTACAGGGCCAGCGACCCGGGTTCAATTCCGGCTGCTGTCTGTACGTTCTCCCTATGTCTGCGTGGGTTTCCTCTGGGTGCTCCGATTTCGTCTCACATTCCCAAGAGGTACTAGTTAGGAGTTATGGGCATGCTATGTTGGCGCCGGAAGCTTGGCGACACTTGCAGGCTGCCCCCAGAACACTCTACGCAAAAGATATATTTCACTGTGTGTTTCGATGTACCTGTGACTAATAAAAGATATCTTATCTTAACTTAAACTCTTACAGGCTTAATGGAGAGAGAGTATTCCCCCAGCTAAGGAGTCCAATTTCAAGGGTCACTAAGGGACAGGCTAATTCAGACTGAAACAAGGAGAAATTTCTTCAGTCAGAGGGTGGGGAGTCTTTGTAATGGTCAACCCCAGAGCTCAGTCAACATTGTCATTAAAAAAACAGAGACTGATAGATTTTTGGATTGCAAGAAAATAAATGGATATGAGAATAGTGCAGGAAAATGGTGCTGAGGTAGACTGATGAACCACAGAGCAGGCTCAAATGTCCTGATGGCTTCCACATTCCACACTCACTTTCTCTGCAATCCTTAATGTTCTTCTGATTCAGGCATCCTAGTTTACTGGTTTACTGACCTTTGTCACGGGCCGTGGTACTGTCAGCTCCAAGGGTGTAACCTTCACTGTTTTCTCCTTAATTCTCTCAGCCTCTCTACCTCTGTTTCCTTCCTTTAAGACACCACTCAAAACAAAGCTCTTTGGCAAAGTGTTGGTCACTGTCCCACTTTTAATGCCAAATTTTATTTGATGGACCCATGGTTATGGACATTTTATTCTCTATTAAGGTGCTCTATAGAGGCAAGTTATTGTTGTTGTATTTTTAGATTAGGCACTTTAGAGAAAGGGTCTGGGATTACAGAATAATTGCAACCTGATTTAGAAAGTTAGAAGTGACTAACAGAAGTCACAAAACAAGAAATCCACTGCCTGTCAAGACACTGTTGTTTTTGCAAAGGTTCAATACTCTTGTAAAACAGGCCTGTTTGAAAGTGAGCATAACACATTGATCTTCCACAATGCGTAACAAGGCATGACATGAAACAGAGAATTCCCAGGACCTGCCACTTCTAGTAAGAAATCTGTTGTTTTTTTGTTCTACAAATTGTCTTGTGTAAACTGAGATTTGAAACGAGGCAACTTTGCCTCAGAGCATGTGCTGTGCATTGAGTAGAATTGAACCTCTCAGTCACAGTGGACAGTTGACAGCTGTTTTCCTCTGATTGACACTTCAGTCTCTCTCACGTCTGCAAGTTGTGTGCAACTCGGCATTTTATCCTGGTTTTACAATTTGTAGCTTTGATGAAGAAGCTCTCTGCTACTCCCAGTGTCCAGTGTATGATGTAACAGGTTTGCTCTCCTCAATTTATCTCTTGATGTTGCTGATTCTTACAGGGGGTCCCATCCAAGTTAAGGATTACCAGGAGAAATGTGGGGAGAGGGAGCGGTGGCAGATCTTCCTAAGAGTCAGTGGTGGCATGATGGACCAAATATCCTTCCTCTTTGCCATAAAATGCTACAACTCAGTTTTTCGCAGCCATCTGAAGTCCTGAGTTACTTAGAAGTGCAAGATCCTACAAAATGAATTGCGAATAATGAACAATAATCTGTCTTTTGCTGGTGTTGCTTGAGGATTGAATGTTGCCTAAGGTCACCAGCAGAACTACTTAGCTCTTTCCCTGTAGTGGTGTGGGAAGTTTAGTACCTGTACAAGCTGGTGGGGCCTTGGCCTAATATCTCATTCAAGAAGCTTGCTCACAATATCAGATAGTCTCTTACTTTCCAGTTTACTTAGCACTGTTCATGTACTGTTCTCCCGCCATCATGGAAATCCACATTTCTTTGAACCATTCTGGCTAACACCAGGAAGATGATAATTAGGATGGGATTTGAGTACAATTACATGGAGATTGCCTGCCCTCTGTCTTTTACGTCAGTCATTGTTCTTCATCTGTTAATTGAGTGTACTTAACCTGGGAGATGCGCAGAGGGTGGTGTGAGATGGGAATGTCACCTTCAGATCTCTTCCTTATCTCATCCCTGGTTAACATGTACATCAGAATCAGAATCAGAATCAGGTTTATTATCACCAACATATGTCGTGAAATTTGTTGTTTTCCAGCAGCAGTACAGTGCAAGACATAAAGACATAAAAATTACTACAAGTTACAAAAATAAATAAATAGTGCAAAGGAGGAACAACAAGGCAGTGTTCATGGGTTCATGGACCATTCAGGAAACTGATGGGGGAGGGGAAGAAGCTGTTCCTGAATCATTGAGCGTGGATCTTCAGGCTCCTGTACCTCCTCCCCGATGGTAGTAATGTGAAGAGGGCATGTCCTGAGTGGTGAGGGTCCGTAATGATGATCACATATTCGAGCGCATATACTGTATGTAAACACACAAAACCATGTATGCACATATGCTGTGCACACAGAAGAGCAGAGCTCATGCTGGCACAGGTGCATGGACATATACATGAATGCATTGATATCCACACACATATGTGCATATTACATGTACATGCAAACACAATGCACATGTAGCATGCTGCACGCAAACATAATGTGCATGCACACATGCACCAGTGCACATCCTGAATAATGGCTGTGAGAAAAGTGAAAAGGAACCAATTAAAGAATAATTAAACTGCAGATCATTTGGGGAGAATAAAATGCTGGTTTCTGAAGGAAGGCATCCAATTTCACCCGAGTGAGACTGTCCAGTGTTAAACTCACTGCAGGAAATAATGAGTTCAGTGCCAAGATGAAGTTACAAGTACATCGATAAACCAACTAATTTATACAAGAAAAAAGGTTTTAAGTTGAGTAAGAATCAATATCATATCAATACCCACTGGCATAGGTACAGAGCAAGCTTGAGGAGACAGACCCCAATGAAGGTCTTAAGGGATTATTTTCCATGATTTAAACTACAATTAAATCATGTTCTCAGGCTGATTCAGGGCACCCGTGCATAAATACTGTGTTCATCAGTAATTTTATCTTTTAATTAATTATGACCTTTATAGGACAATTCTCTTGATAAGTCAAAGACCTAATGCAAAAAAATTGTCAGAGGTGAATGTGGCTTCAGTGTTCTTCAGTCATCTGTAGGGCACAGACCAATTGGTTATTTTCCAACCTCCATTTTCTACCTAAAGAATCGAAAACAAGGACTAATGATTAACCTATTGGTTCTTAAAAGATACTTGGAATTTCTATAAAGACCTTTTTTAAGCTCCTCATCTTTTCTCTTCCAAGCATTACACATGTTTCAGGTGCTTCGAAGTTTACTGGACTCTTCAAGCCATGTGAATATGGCAACTTATTTTTCACACGGCAAGATCCCACGAACAGCAAATGAAATAATCTAGAAATCAAGAAGAAAAACAGAAGATGCTGGAAATCTGGAATTAAAACAGCAAATGCCAGGAAGATTCATCAGGTCAGGTAGAATCTGTGGAAGGAGAAACAAAATTAATGTTTCAGGTCGAAGAACCTTCATGAGAAATGAAGAAAGAATTTACCTTGGTGACTTTGATTGAGGAATGCAGAACACTTGGAGAACCTAGGCTTCAATTGGTACCTCAGTATCGTTTAACAACCACCTGAACTAATGGGCAGTTTAACATCAGAGTTTACAACACCAAATGCTCTCAGACACTGGAAACTCAGTCCATGCCTGGATGTGGATTAACCCACTGACTCGAATGCAACAAATTGGAGGATGCCAATATCCTTGCTATCCTTGCTCCATAGCCTGGAATTAGTGTTAATGGCTTATGCATACCTCTAAATCATGGGAATCACCCATCAATCCATCTATTTCTTTAACACTTAGCTACTAACTCACTATAATTTTTACACTAGCTCTCTCATTTTACCCATATGAGGACATTTGAGTTATTGGATAATAGCACAACGCAAGGATGCACAATCACCCATCAATATCAATCAATTAGTCCACAACAGAAGTGAGGTGTGGAAAATTTTGGCAGTGGAGACCTTTGAAGTCCAAAGTCATCCATTCCTCACAAATGTTACTCTTGCCTCTTCTCATTTTTTAATTCCTTTTTTGATGATGCATGTGTTACTGGCAAGGCCAGTGTTTATTGTCCAGTCCTAATTATCCCAGAGAGAGGTGGTAAATCACCTTTTTGAACTGCTGTTGTCCCCCTGAAGGTGAAGATATTCCCATAATGGTGTCAGGAAGGGTTTAGATGACCAACAATAAAGCAACAGTGATTTATATCCAAGTAAGGATGGTGTGTGGCTTGGAAGGGAACATCTAAGTGGTGGTGTTCTTAAATAAGTGGTACTTATTTCCCTTGTCATTTGTTGGTTTGGGAAATGCAGTCTTATTTAACCAGGGTTCAGACAGGAAGTAGTCACAGTGTACTTTGTACATGGTATGAAGGCTGAGGAGTGATGTACCAGCCAAACAGCTTATTTTGTCCTGGATAGAGTAAATCTCTTGCATATTATTGGAACTGCAGTCATTCAGACAAATGGAAGTACTCCTACATATTCCTAAATTGTATCTTGTCGATGATGAAAAGCAGCTCAGGTATCAGGGTATTAACTACTCACTGTTGGATACCCAGCTCTGACCTGCTCTTATGGCCATAATATATACATGACTGATATAGCTGAGTTTCTGGTCAATGGTGACTCCCATGTGGTTAATGACAGAGTACTAAGTATTGCCTTTGAATGCCAAGGAAAGGTGGTTAAACAGTTTCTTATTGGAGATGGTCTTTGCCTGCCATGCAAATGTTACTTGCCACATCAGTCTATACCTGAATGTTGTCCAGGTCTTGCTGTGTTTTTGATCTTATGATGGAAGGAAGCTGATTGATAAAACACTTGAAGATGGTTGGCACCAGAACTCTGCCCTGAAAAATTCCTGTAGTGATGTAATGGAACTGGGATGATTGACCTCCAACAATCACAGCCACTGTCCTTTGTGCTAGTCATGACTCCAACTATTGGAGTGTTTGCCCCTTGATACTTAATGATAAGTTGACCTCTGCTTTACCAGGGTTTCTTGATGCCACACTTGATCAGATGCTGCGTTGATGTCACGGATAGGCACTCCCACTGCACGTCTGGAACTCAGCTCTTTGGTTTATGTTAGGACAGAGGTTGTGATGAGGTCTGGAGCTGAACAGTCTTGACAAAACACAAACTGGGCATCAGCAATAGCACTGTCAACAATGCCTTCCAACACTTCGCTGATAATTGAAAGTAAAGTGAAGATTAGGAAATAATTAACCTGACTGGATTTGTCCTGCTTTTTGAGAATAGGATGCACCTGGGCAAATTTCCATGTTGCTTGGTTGATGCCAATGTTGTAAATTTACTGGAACTTGTCCAGAGGTTTAACATGTTCTCAAGTGCAAGTCTTCAGTACTGCAGCCAGATTATTGCCTGGCGCTGAAGCTTTTGTTGCATCCAGTGCTCTCAGCCATTTGTTGATATCATGTGAAGTGAATCAAACTGGCCAAAGACCAGCATTTGTGATGGTGAGATCACAGGAAGAAGCTGAGGTGGATAATCCACTTGGCATTTCTGGCTGAACATGGCTGAAAATGGATTGGGGAGATAATGGGAGAGATCGGGACAATGATGGGGGGTGGGGAATCAGATGCTGATGGGACAGTTGGGATGATGATGGGTGTGATCGGACCACACACACAATCCCTCAATCACAAATCTGGCTGCATCCTGGTGGACAACTGCACAAACGGACCAAAATCCACTGCTGGTTATTTGCCCTCTTTTCCTTTACGGCCCTTAATTTAACTCACCTGGACTCAAAGTTTATGGCAGCATAGTGATACAGCCAGTGAAGGTGCTTCCTCCCAGCTCCAGTGACCCAGGTTCAATCCTAACCTCTGGTACTGTCTGTGTAGAAGTTTGCATATCCTCCCTGTGACTACATGGTTTTCCCCCAGGTGCTAATGGGGAGAAAAAAACTGAACTAATATCACAGATGGATGACTTACAGCAGATATGGCCAGTTCTGATACGGACAGAGACAGTGAGCTGTCGAATTCAATATTAAATCCAGAACGCTTCAGACAGATGGGGTGCTGTCCTTCTGCATCCCTAACCACTGCTGGTTGGTAAGTTAATTGGCCACTGTAAACTGTCCCTCGAGTGTAAGTGTGTGGTTGAATCTGGGGAGAGATGAAGAAAATATCAGGAGAATAAAATGTGATTAGTTCTTGATGGAGTCTTGATGGTTGCCTTGGGATCAGTGGGCCAAATGACCTGTTTCTGTGTTGTAAGACACTATAACTTAAATATTATGTGCCAGCACAGTGTCAAACAGTAAGAACATCAACACCTGTCTCAAAGATTCCATGCCCACCAAGTGGATGAAGATATGCAGCGCCATTTGATCCACAGGTCAGCTGATTAACACAACCTCATTCAGTGTGCAGGCATGATCCTGAGCGTTAGATCACTTTTACCCCTTTGGCTATTTCACCTCTCCCAACCCACACTTTATTGCAGACTATCCCTTTTTTCCCTCCTTCTCCTTTTCCTTCTCCTTCTCTTGCTTGTTAAATCTCTAATCTCTTCTGGTTTGGATAAAAGATTACCAATCTGAGGTATTGTGTTTTTATTTTTTACTACAAATGCTGCCTGACCTAATAAATATTTCTGTACCTTTCAGTTCTATTCATGCACTCACAGGGATGTCTTTAGAGACATGATTGAACAAAACATCTCACTCCATGATCACCTGATGATAGGAGCAGGAAGAGGCCATTCTGTCTCTTGAACTTGTTCTGTCATTCTATTCAATCATGTCTGGCGTTTGCCTCAACTCCATTTTCCTGCCTTTGCTTCATATCTCTTGATACCCTTATATAACATAATCAATCGATTTCAGGCTTGAAAGCTTGCAGGGAGAGAGTTGCAGATTTTGTGAGAAAGAGCTTCCAGTTTAACTCTTTAACAGTCCAGTTCTATTTTTACAGTTCTGCTCCCCTGTTCTGCTTTCTCCCTCAAGAGAGGAAATAGTATATTTATTCTATCAGATCCCTTGATAATTAAAAAAGACTACCAGGTCACCTCTTAGCCTTTGAAACTCAAGGGAATACAAAAGAAGATTGTGCATTCTTTTACAATTTAACACTAAGTGGCAGGGTCATTCTACCCATTCATATCCCTACTAAATTTCAGGGCTTATAACTGAATAAATCATTCTATGTCTTCAGCTTTACAATCAAGGCTTCCAAGATTTCCATAGATAAAGACTGATTGAGGTTAATAGTTCATGAAGCAGTAAACAACTCACATATTGACTGATTCTTAAACCTTTCATTCCAAATATAATACAAACATTGCTATATTAATAAAGGGATTTATCCTTAACTAGATTGATTCTTAGGAAAAGAATCAATGCCAAGGCACAGCTGAACAGAGAAGAAGGCACTGTGTTTTTATAAGATGAAGAAGAAAAAGGAGGAATAGAGAGAGAGATGCAAAGAGTTCCTGAGATGTGCATCAGTAAGTTAGGTGTGACTCTGGATAAAGATCCAAGGATGAAAAGACGTATGATGCAGTAACATGGGCAGATTGATGCAATAGAAGGATAAAAGAGGGAGCACCAGAGGGCACCAGAGAGTCAAACAGGAATTAGAGTACATTTGAGAGTGATTGGGGGTACTTAGAAAGAGATTGGGAAAAGGAGAAAAATTGAAAGGTAAATTAAAAGTCAGAATCCAAAGACATATTTAATTGTTAGCTGAAAAGATTAAGACATATATTGAATCAACTGTCTTTTAGTATTTAATGGAGAGCAGTGGTACACAACCATTTTGGGAAGGGCCACATATAACATCCAAACAACCTCTGAAGACCACTTGCAAACAACACATTTTATTTTAATCATGGATAACTAGATGCAGCTGATTTTCATCACCTTTAAAGACACAGCTCTCACTTTCCCTCACGAACACCGAGATGCTTCAATTGCTACATCTCTGGTGCTCCTTTCCATTTGCCAAATTGAGACCCTTCAAGTACTGTACCCCAGTGATAAATGGTACCCAACTACTGTACCCTAATGTTAAATGGCGATAGATTGGTAATTGGTTTATTATTGTCACATGTATTGAGATACAATGAAAAGCTTTTGTTTGCTTGCTATCCAGACACTGTGCACATGAGTACCATACCCCAGCATAATACAACAGCGGACTTGTGCCAGGTGTAATGCATCCTAGTGACAAACCTCTTCCCACCATCACTGTATACCAGTGTTATGCAAAGACAGACCTGTGGTCACCCATGCTGTTCCCTTGTGTTATGCAGGATCTGAGCTGCAGCCACAAATACTGTACCCCTGCATTATAGACTGCTGCCGGCCAGTACTCTATCCCAGTGTTATATATTGGCAGAATGTACTCACCAGTGCTGTACCCCAGTATCATACGGTAATCCATCTGTACTCACTTGCACCATACCCATTATACGGTGACAGAACTTTGCCCATGACTACTGTAGTCCAGCGTCATACAGCAACAGATCTGTACCCACCAGTACTGTATTCCAATATATTACACACAACTGTCGGTGCCTCTTTTATTGTGATGGATGTGTTCCTACCACAAAAAAGGTCTGGAGCTGGATA